>KZ652805.1:40903-55354 GCA_001010745.2 Gerris buenoi | reverse complement strand
TTTTTTCTTTGGGTTTTTAGTCCCGTTCGACTGCTCATTGGGTCATTACAAAGAAATTAAAAACTATTTAGGTAGCTTGTCCGTATTTCACGCTGCAGACCCTCAAAAACCCTAGTTTGTCACCTACAGTATATATACACTGGCAGCTTTTGTGAAATTTTGACTTTTTCACTTGGTGGGGCGGAACGCTGCTGCGTTCCTAAATATTATAGAGAATTTATAGATTGATACATCGCAAATAGAATGCCTAGCCAAATCGCGTACCGATGATGTTAAATAATAAAATGTTTATTTACTTTCTTACTTCATCTTCCCCGATGTGTTATTTATGAAAATAGAACATTAACTGAGAGAATTTACCCCCAAGGTATTCAAGACATTATAATTGCCATTGATGACATTGGTTGCCTACTTTCCTCTTTAAACAACTATGGAGTTGCCAGGTATAAACAGGTAAGTAACGTAATTAATATACCCTCATCAGTTATTATATCGAGTTATATATCAAATGAAAGGTAATTTTATTCTTAATCCAACCGTAATAGGTTATCAAAAAGTTGGTTGAATCCATGGTTGCCTAGATTTTAGATCTAAAATTTATAATTTAAGGCAAACTAATACGGTTGGATTGGGAATAATATTACCTTTCATTTGATATAATATATAATTCGATGTAATAACTGATGAGGGTATATTAATTACTAGGGCTAGGATTTGAGCATATTTGCATATTTTTTCCCTGAATAGTTCTCATTGAAAGAAGCCTTTTGGTGGTATTTTCACCTCTCTGGGACCAACAGAATTTAAATTTATCGAGCATATAAATGCATATAACGGCTGTTTTCAGAAAAGCATATAAATGCATATTCTTGTGGTTTTTCGTCAAAATACTTAGCTTTATCAAAATTCTCCCCCAAATGCATATAACGGCTGTTTTCATAAAAGCATATAAATGCATTTTTTGTGGTTGTACTTTGATTATTTAGCCGATTTAAGAAAATCATTTAAAAGTAAAAAAAAATTTAAAAATCTTGATGTACAGTCCAATACGAATATATTTCATTGGCTCGACTAATACTGAACATTTTGTAATTAAACTGTAACTTTTACATAACATTTCTCATAAATATATTTAAAACTTGTGGATATAGCAGTGTATCATATATATACAATTTGAAAATAATACTCGTATATGAAGATAAGTTGTAGATTTTTTCGTTTCACTGTCCTCTTTATAGTTTTAAACACCGTTTTTCGAACATATTCTGCATATTATGATTTTTTTTTCAAGCATATCTATCGAGCATATAATGGGTTTTTCGAGCATATCTATCAAGCATATAACATGTGGTTTTCGAGCATATCTGGAGATTTTATCGAGCATGTCGATCCGAGCCCTATTAATTACGTTCCCTCACCTGTTTATACCTGGCAACTCCATAGTTGGCAAAAGGGGAAAGTAGGCAACCCTTATGTCTTGAATACTTTAGGGGTAAATTCTCTCAGTTAATGTTCGATTTTCATAAATAACACATCGGGGAAGATTTATTAAGGAAGTAAATAAACATTTTATCATTTAACACCATCGGTACGCGATTTGGCTAGGCAACCTATTTGCGATGTATCATTCTACACATTCTCTATCATATATTCTTTATTATCATTAAACAACAGATGAGCTATATACAGGGTGACTGGCGATAAAGTTTGGAAAAGATACAGGGCGATAGTACACCTCATGCGGAACAAAAATCACCATAATATATACCATAGGTCAATTCTTAACCGTTCTCCCACTAGGTCACAATTAGCTAATTTTCGAGGGGTGTCGTCCTTGCTTCATAAATCGAATTGTTGCTCCTAAAATATGTATGCTAGAATAATTATATTATTATCGTTGGAAAGAGAAAATTTCTTAAAAGAAAAGTAATCCTTATTCCTTTAATTCAGATTAGCATTTGATGAGTACTCATTTTTATCGAAATTATTGAGAATTTATTTTATTATTTTATTTTTTTGNACTTTGTTTTGGTTTTTAGCATTTGATATATAACAACATAACCTGACGAATTATATCAACAACAATTTCGAGTTGCTATATATCAAACCTTATTTATCAATTTCTTCTTATATAACAACAGACAAAGTTATAGACTCACGTTGACAGGTTGCGCGCGCATTTTCATAACAATAATTTGATAAATAACAACATGAAAAGGGAAGTTTCAAAGTTACAGAATCGGCCCCCTAGACATGTATACATCAATTTAAAGGTCTTTAAGTGTAGACAAAGAATATGCAACAATTAAAATTATACACTAAATAATTTTAAATTAATCGTACAGAAACCGGAGATTATCGCCTCACGTACTTACGTGAAGCGCGCCTTACTTGTTTTATTATCATTTTGAAAGAAGTTCCTTATAGTACGGTACAGCATCTGTAGCCTGGGAGAAATCCGTAAAAAATACCGGTAGGATGAGTTCGTTGGATAACGTTGTCCACTCAAGCGTTCGCACAGAGCGCTTGCGTAAACGTAAGCTTCAAATGTAAAGTTGGAATTATAGGACGGAAAACAATTGTAACTTTATCTATTCAATGAGACTAACAACTTTTCAAGCAGTTATAGCAAGTAGTTAACATCGTATAATTATAGTCTAAGATCCGCTATAAGTAATAATATATACCCTCATATGTTATTTAATGATAATAAAGAATATCTGACCAAAAACCACTTGTGTGGTAAAAAAACACCCCGCCAAGTCTGTGGTCCAAAAAAGTTGTGAAATCAACTTTCTATCCCGCCAAGTGATGTTGGCACTTTCTCCTGACCCATCACTATCAACATAGATACTTTTCAGCTTCTTCTCCTTGGCGGTGTGCCTGCAGTACTACCTAATGTTAACTGGTTGTATTCCACGCACAACCATCTTTCCACACAAACCTCATTTGGCAAATGTGAAGGTGAAACAAGAAATTGTATTGGTGTTTGAAGAATATTAAAATTCCAGTTTTAGGAAATCGCGTGGCCCNAATAACCGATGGAAGTTAGAAAAATGATTGAAAATTCCAGAAAAATACGAAGTTTAAAAAAATTTTAAACTTTGAGTGACCGCCATTTTGGGACGGTAGAAGATAGAAAGCTCAAGTTTGCGGCAAATAATTTCTTTTTTTAAGCCCTTTCCAAAAATGTATCATTTTATGGGTGTCCCAATTTAAAATTTAAAAGTTGAATCCAATATAAAGTTATGAATAATTTTTGAAAGGTAAGTAAATGAGAAAGTTTTCCAGAAAGTGTACTTAATGCAGCTACACTGGTTAGTAAGTTTTGCCACCACCAAAAAAATAAAATAATAAAATAAATTCTCAATAATTTCGATAAAAATGAGTACTCATCAAATGCTAATCTGAATTAAAGGAATAAGGATTACTTTTCTTTTAAGAAATTTTCTCTTTCCAACGATAATAATATAATTATTCTAGCATACATATTTTAGGAGCAACAATTCGATTTATGAGGCAAGGACGACACCCCTCGAAAATTAGCTAATTGTGACATAGTGGGAGAACGGTTAAGAATTGACCTATGGTATATATTATGGTGATTTTTGTTCCGCATGAGGTGTACTATCGCCCTATATCTTTCCCAAACTTTATCGCCAGTCACCCTGTATATCCTACACCGGATCTTAGACTATTAGTTATAAATCTGTTTTGTTAAAAATCGATGACACATTTAAAATATGTTTAAAACTTATCTGCCAATTAATGTGCCACATAGTTTCTCGCGTTCTGTAAAGTACTTAAACTTATGCAAGTACTTACTGCAAGTACTTACTGTTGTTAAGCGATTTACAAACCACTACTGTCTAATTTATTTAATTTTTGTCCCTCTTTTATTTACTCCGTCAAAATTGCTTTGATTTTTTTACATGAATTAGAGTATTAGTGAATTAGTTTAAGGCTGAATAACAGCTTACCAGAGAGGTTAAAGAGCATTCGAGACCAAAACAAGTTTTCTGATGAGTGTTACGCCATTTTGGTCAAGAAACCGGTCTATAAAATAAGTGAAGTTTATTCAGAAAATTATTTGTTATTTTAATTTTAATAGTTGATAAATTGTTATTTTAATATTTGTTAAATTGTTGTTTTAAAATTTGATTAATTGTTGTTTTAATATTAGATTATTTTAATATTTAATTGTTATTTTTGGTCTTTAATTTTAATTATAATCCTCTCTGTGATCGCTGTGGTTTGTTAAATTTGTTTTGAATAGTTATTCTTTATTTATGTTTTGTCTGTCTAAATTATTCGATTTAATTATTAGCAACAATACTGGCCAAAAGAAAATGTACTGATTGATATGATTGGGAAAAATGACGAATTTCAATCATACAACTAAATTGTACTTAAAGCAATTATAAAGGATTTATTATTATTATTATTTATTATGAATGTAGCAAAATTTATCGAACCCAGACAGTTGAAATTAATAAAAGGATATCTAAAATTTCATAAAAATCAGAGTGATTTCAAATAAAGAGATGTAAATAAATGTATGTTTGTGTGCATGTGGAAATAATGGTCGCAGAAAGTTGAAACTTAAATGGGACCAACAATGGGCTCATTACGACCTACCATACAAATTTAATTAAAATCTGAATGGTAATTTTTAAGATATGTTGAATCACAAAATATGTCAAACGAACTGAAGGACACCTGATGTCTAAAATGAATTTCTGTTTTTGAGTTTCGGAGGCATAATCATTGTTCAAATAGTTGGTTGTATTTAGTGAGATTTTATGGTACAATTTCATGATTATGACTAGAGAGGTTAATAAAAAGTAACACAACAATATTATCACAACAAATTTATATTAATTCCAAACAAACGCATTTTGACTTTTTATATCACCTTCACTTTGTTTTATATTATCTTCACTTTGTTTTATATCATCTTCACTTTGTTTTAAATCAACTTCACTTGGTTTTATATCATTATCACTTTGTTTTTTATCATCTTAACTTGGTTTTATATCATCTTCACTTTGTTTTATATCATCTTCACTTTGTTTTATATCATCTTCACTTTGTTTTATATTACCTTCACTTTGTTTTATATCATCTTCACTTTGTTTTATATCATCTTCACTTTGTTTTATATCATCTTCACTTTGTTTTATATCATCTTCACTTTGTTTTATATCATCTTCACTTTGTTTTATATCATCTTCACTTTGTTTTATATCATCTTCACTTTGTTTTATATCATCTTCACTTTGTTTTATATCATCTTCACTTTGTTTTATATCATCTTCACTTTGTTTTATATCATCTTCACTTTGTTTTATATCATCTTCACTTTGTTTTATATCATCTTCACTTTGTTTTATATCATCTTCACTTTGTTTTATATCATCTTCACTTTGTTTTATATCATCTTCACTTTGTTTTATATCATCTTCACTTTGTTTTATATCATCTTCACTTTGTTTTATATCATCTTCACTTTGTTTTATATCATCTTCACTTTGTTTTATATCATCTTCACTTTGTTTTATATCATCTTCACTTTGTTTTATATCATCTTCACTTTGTTTTATATCATCTTCACTTTGTTTTATATCATCTTCACTTTGTTTTATATCATCTTCACTTTGTTTTATATCATCTTCACTTTGTTTTATATCATCTTCACTTTGTTTTATATCATCTTCACTTTGTTTTATATCATCTTCACTTTGTTTTATATCATCTTCACTTTGTTTTATATCATCTTCACTTTGTTTTATATCATCTTCACTTTGTTTTATATCATCTTCACTTTGTTTTATATCATCTTCACTTTGTTTTATATCATCTTCACTTTGTTTTATATCATCTTCACTTTGTTTTATATCATCTTCACTTTGTTTTATATCATCTTCACTTTGTTTTATATCATCTTCACTTTGTTTTATATCATCTTCACTTTGTTTTATATCATCTTCACTTTGTTTTATATCATCTTCACTTTGTTTTATATCATCTTCACTTTGTTTTATATCATCTTCACTTTGTTTTATATCATCTTCACTTTGTTTTATATCATCTTCACTTTGTTTTATATCATCTTCACTTTGTTTTATATCATCTTCACTTTGTTTTATATCATCTTCACTTTGTTTTATATCATCTTCACTTTGTTTTATATCATCTTCACTTTGTTTTATATCATCTTCACTTTGTTTTATATCATCTTCACTTTGTTTTATATCATCTTCACTTTGTTTTATATCATCTTCACTTTGTTTTATATCATCTTCACTTTGTTTTATATCATCTTCACTTTGTTTTATATCATCTTCACTTTGTTTTATATCATCTTCACTTTGTTTTATATCATCTTCACTTTGTTTTATATCATCTTCACTTTGTTTTATATCATCTTCACTTTGTTTTATATCATCTTCACTTTGTTTTATATCATCTTCACTTTGTTTTATATCATCTTCACTTTGTTTTATATCATCTTCACTTTGTTTTATATCATCTTCACTTTGTTTTATATCATCTTCACTTTGTTTTATATCATCTTCACTTTGTTTTATATCATCTTCACTTTGTTTTATATCATCTTCACTTTGTTTTATATCATCTTCACTTTGTTTTATATCATCTTCACTTTGTTTTATATCATCTTCACTTTGTTTTATATCATCTTCACTTTGTTTTATATCATCTTCACTTTGTTTTATATCATCTTCACTTTGTTTTATATCATCTTCACTTTGTTTTATATCATCTTCACTTTGTTTTATATCATCTTCACTTTGTTTTATATCATCTTCACTTTGTTTTATATCATCTTCACTTTGTTTTATATCATCTTCACTTTGTTTTATATCATCTTCACTTTGTTTTATATCATCTTCACTTTGTTTTATATCATCTTCACTTTGTTTTATATCATCTTCACTTTGTTTTATATCATCTTCACTTTGTTTTATATCATCTTCACTTTGTTTTATATCATCTTCACTTTGTTTTATATCATCTTCACTTTGTTTTATATCATCTTCACTTTGTTTTATATCATCTTCACTTTGTTTTATATCATCTTCACTTTGTTTTATATCATCTTCACTTTGTTTTATATCATCTTCACTTTGTTTTATATCATCTTCACTTTGTTTTATATCATCTTCACTTTGTTTTATATCATCTTCACTTTGTTTTATATCATCTTCACTTTGTTTTATATCATCTTCACTTTGTTTTATATCATCTTCACTTTGTTTTATATCATCTTCACTTTGTTTTATATCATCTTCACTTTGTTTTATATCATCTTCACTTTGTTTTATATCATCTTCACTTTGTTTTATATCATCTTCACTTTGTTTTATATCATCTTCACTTTGTTTTATATCATCTTCACTTTGTTTTATATCATCTTCACTTTGTTTTATATCATCTTCACTTTGTTTTATATCATCTTCACTTTGTTTTATATCATCTTCACTTTGTTTTATATCATCTTCACTTTGTTTTATATCATCTTCACTTTGTTTTATATCATCTTCACTTTGTTTTATATCATCTTCACTTTGTTTTATATCATCTTCACTTTGTTTTATATCATCTTCACTTTGTTTTATATCATCTTCACTTTGTTTTATATCATCTTCACTTTGTTTTATATCATCTTCACTTTGTTTTATATCATCTTCACTTTGTTTTATATCATCTTCACTTTGTTTTATATCATCTTCACTTTGTTTTATATTATCGTTATCACTTTGTCTTATATCACCATCACTTTGCTTTATATTATCTTCACTTTGTTTTATATCATCTTTACTTTGTTTTATATCATCTTCACTTTGTTTTATATCATCTTCACTTTGTTTTATATCATCTTCACTTTGTTTTATATCATCTTCATTTTGTTTTATATCATCTTCACTTTGTTTTATTTCACCATTATTACTTTTTTTATATTATCTTTACTTTGTTTTATATCATCTTCATTTTGTTTTATATCATCTTCACTTTGTTTTATTTCACCATTATTACTTTTTTTATATTATCTTTACTTTGTTTTATATCATCTTCATTTTGTTTTATATCATCTTCACTTTGTTTTATTTCACCATTATTACTTTTTTTATATTATCTTTACTTTGTTTTATATCATCTTCATTTTGTTTTATATCATCTTCACTTTGTTTTATTTCACCATTATTACTTTTTTTATATTATCTTTACTTTGTTTTATATCATCTTCATTTTGTTTTATATCATCTTCACTTTGTTTTATTTCACCATTATTACTTTTTTTATATTATCTTTACTTTGTTTTATATCATCTTCATTTTGTTTTATTTCATAAAAACTTTATTTAACGAAATTAAATATTTATTATGGGCTTTAAATACTATGTCTATTGTCTATATAATATGAGAATTAATTTTTTTTTTTTTTTTTTTTTTTTTTTTTATTGCAGCCATTTTTCTGTTCTGTGTTTTTGATAACATACAATAATTATTTATTTTTTCAATAACTTCGCAAGTAAAAGTACTTTGCAAAGAACGTTTGACAGTATTTGCTGACGGGTAAGTTGTTTACTCTGTGTCAGTTGTGCAAGACGATATGTGTAATCAAGTCGCTCTCCTTACCCTCTCCTCTTTCTAACTACAACTTCAAAACTAAGTCTCCTTTCAATAATTTAAAATAAAACTATGATAGAATAAAGAATAACAGTCTATCGTTGATAAATTGCATTAAATATTGATGTAATAAAATATCAGAATGGAATTCAAACTGAACTGACCTTTTACAACTGATATCGAAAGAATAGTGATAATCCACAGTTGAAAATGCATTTTTTAAAATATATATTTTTAAAAACTAATAGGTTTGATTCGCAGGATTAAATCTGCATCTAATTCATAAAATGTTTCACGTATTCATGAATTTATTTTTGTTTTTAGTAACGAATCTTGGGACATAATATTGTGCGGTGGAAAGGAATCGAAACTAAGTATGTTAGTAGCCGGGCGCGGGAGGATAGAAGACTGGAATATGGAATTAATCAGCTTTGTGAGATTTGCTGTGATTGGCTCAATTTATCCTCAGTTTGGGCCCCCTCTACTAAATAACAATGTCTCTAAGTATTCTCCCACTAGTTTCTCATCCGACTTACAATACTTACAATATGTTATACAAGCTTCAGCTTTAATTCTTTTTTAATTATAACATAAAATGTCTCATACCTACAAATCCAATGATTTATTATGATATATTATTCAGACATGAATTTAGCTGTAATTTTAAATAAATTTAATATCAAGTTATTAAGTTGTCAATAAAAAAAAAAAATAACTTGTTTATCTAGGAAGTATAAAGTTGACTTTTAAATGCGTAACTTTATAGTGTTTTAAGTAAGAAAGAAGAATAAAAGTATGGCGTTTCTTCTTTATTTTAAAAAGTAAGTAACTGTTTTTATCATCAACCATTTCTACATCAATAAATGTTGATGGCGTTTTTTCAAGGCCAAATCGCATCAAGTAGAGGCAGTCCAGGATTTATGAGCCCATACTGCGACTACACGCACGGGATGTTCGACCCACGGGATCGAAGAAAAAAAAAATCATAATTACTTAACGGGCATGCTTAATCATCTACAAAACCCTAAAATGTACTTGGACGCAAGTACTTCCCTGTGATTTTTTTAAATTTAAGGTTTGTCTATGAGAAAGTAATAAATATATTTTATGCTAAAAATCAAAAATGGAATTTAAACAAAAACCTGTTAAACATTAAAAAAAAAAAAAAAAAAAATTATGTTTGTAATGTATATATTATATAAAACTAAGAGTGACAGCGATTGACTGACTGATCACTAATTCTCCTACTTCCCATTGACATAGAGATTTGAAATTTGGTACATAGCTAGAGTGTACCATAAATAGAATTATGCGGCCATTTTGATGTCAATATATGGCCACCATATTGAATTATAACCGCCATCTTTGACTTAATAACACTCTATTATCTCAGCTTCCAGTGGACCTAGAGATCTGAAATTTGGTGCATGAACCTATGGTAGCTTAAGAAGAAAATTAAAGGTACTTTCACTTCAACATATGCACGCCATCTTGGATTTAATCAGATACTATTATTTTAGCTTCATGTGGATTTAAAGATCTTTAGTCTATTTGGTACATAGACTCATTGTACCTAAATTGAAAGTTGAAGGTAGGTACAACATATAATAATTGAAAATGCATATAAAAAAATAATACAATCCTATTTTACTAAAATACGAAATTATGTAACAATAAAGATATATTAACTATATTGTTTTAATTATTTTTTTTATATATAGCGCCAACTTCTAGACGTATAAGGTGCGCGAAGCGCACTGATCCGGCTAGTAAAATAATAAACTTAAATATTATGACATTTAAATACACTATGAATAAGTATTTAAAAAGAGTTTAGGTCCAGTTTGTCGGACAGACTTTTCCCTGTAAAATTCATTTTTAAAATAGTTTTGGCATTATAAAACTTTAAATTTACTTTATTTATATTTATATATTTTTTTTCTGTTGTTCTGAATGACATTATATTTACACTTGTATCAACTTAAGATATAAGCAGTAATACGAACCAGTCTCTAACTCCCTTTCTCTATATGGCAAATATATGTATATATTTGTCTTCTCTTTTTTTACTTTCAATGCTGTATATTACCTCACTCTGTTACTCCCCCCCTATATCTCACTTATCTGCTTAGCAGTCCAGTCAAACCATACGGAGTAAATTGGTTTTTTTTTTTATTTAAAATGGTCACGTTTATCTAAAAGTTGTTGGGGATTCCCTCGAAATAATATTGGGGATTTCCAAGTAAGCCAATCTAACGCAAAATGTTTTTATCCTTATAGATAGGAGAAAAGAACCTGTTTTTACAATAAAAAAAATAAAGAATTCTGTTAACCAATCAATTTATTATTAGGATTAAGTTACGAATTGTTGTTAAAAAAAAGTGTTGTCTTGATGTAAAATATTTGATGAAAATTTTTAGCATTAAATATTTCCTTATATTTTTGTAAGAGTGCCTCTCTTGTGGTATATCAAATTACTGTAGAGTAAATTATAATAAATAAATAAATAAATTTCAAATTGAATAAGATTTATAAATAGGGGAGACTGTTGTACCTTGGATCAAAATTTTCTTTTGAATTTTTTAAAAAGCCATTTTTTAAAATATAATAACGGAAAGAGTCTCTCCTGATAACACCATTATTTCTACACACTATGTATTTTTTGAGAGTTTAAATATTAAACAGTTATAGGGGGGAAAATATATATTTCTATTTTATGAATATGTTATCAATGGTACAAGACCATAATGTACCATTGATCACGTCTTAGTATTCCTTATATCATCAACGTCATGAAGGAAGATAAAATGGATTAAAAACAACATTTTTAAACAGGAATTTGTATTGTATTCATTGTTATTAAATTTGTATTGTATTATTTTTAATTGTTTATAAATGTTTTAAAAATTAGTTAAAAATCGGTAAAAAACGTTAAAATTAGAAAAGTCTTCTTGGAACCTCAACTGTACATTAGTTCTAGCGGAACCACTTAATTCGACTTGGGTTGGCAGTTTTACCACAATATTTTCCGGTAAAAACATTGTTGTGATCCAAGGTACATGATGGTACATTTTTCCAAACTTAACCTTCTCAACACTCTAGGTTAGGTTTAAAACTGAAGTATGGCATAACAAATTACTCACCAATAAATAGTGATTCAGATACAATGTGATTTAAAAGACAAAACACAATTGTCAATTTTTAAAAAAATAAAGAGTAAAACCAAAAGTTGTTACTTTTTGAGGTAAAAAAATGTTATTTTTATTTTATTTGAAAACAACAGGACGTGGACAACAACTGTCAGGCTTGCAAGGACTTGACTAAGTATTAACATTGTTTTAGTACAATTCTGTCTCGTAGATAGCAGCATCTTCCAAGAAACTGAAGGGTGATCCAAGGTACACTATGATCAAGGTACAACAGTCTCCCCTACATTTATAAATATTATTGAATAATATTTATAAATAGAAAACTAATAACTAACTGTAATATAAATATAAGCTATATTCTATATAAATATAAGCTATATTCTATATAAATATAAGCTATATTCTATATAAATATAAGCTATATTCAACAAGCAGCTATATTTCAGAATTTGTATCTGTGAAAAAACTTCGTTATTAAAAACACATAAACAGTATTTCCATTATTACAATAAATTAAACAAAAAATAAAAAAAAGCATTCAAACGAATTCTCCCTGTATAACAATAGAGAAATACTTCTTAATAACATTTTAGCAGTCACCTCTAAAATATATTATTACATAGTTATTTCTTTGTCCTTACTTCTTTAGCCATAAAATGTATTGGTTCAGTCCCTACACATCAGTATTTTACTACGTTTTTATTAGCTTGCTTTCTTGTTTGTTTGTTTGTCCAGTACAAATCTTGCAATCGATAGTTAACAAACTTCCCGAGTAGCTAGACATTCAAAACTTTTAGAACAGCTTAGAACACAATTACAATGAATTGTTTTAATATTTTTAGCCATCTTTCAGCAGAATTAAGTTCAGAAAAAATCCGCAAGTTATTTTACTTGTTTTGACCAGTCCCATATTTACAATCTTCATTTTGACAGGTTTCAAATTTATAATTTATGTTTATAATTTATTATCATAATTTTTTAAATACAATTATGATTTGACTTTTTAATTGACATCTCAACATTTTGAGAACTGTCTGAACTCCGCTCTCCTTATAGAGTCTCAAACCTGATTTACAGTTAAACTTAAAAAAGGTATAAGCTATGTCATACCTAGGGTGAACCTAAAATCTAGCTTTGCATTTAAACTAAATTTAAAATTTTGTTATGAAATTAACTTAAGATTAATTTAAGTAATAAGATTTATTTTATATGTTGAAGAAATGACTCACCAAGGTTGTCCTGATCATTTGGTCCTCGAACTTCTGTGAAGTCAGTTACGGATTCTATACAGAAACAAAATTAATATTATAACATCATTATTTGTATTTGAAATATTGTGGAAATTATTGTATCAAACAGAGGTATTGCATCTACACCTACAGTACACTCTACAAGCCGACGTTTAGCTTGGCAGATTTTGATATACGACCCAGCCTCTTTTTACTGGTCTTATATTACTTTGCTTTGTAAGTTTCATCGCACACCTATTACCCCAATTTTGAACCACTTACCGTCATTCAATCTTCCCCAAATTTTGCACATAGAAACAACTAAGGTGAAGAATACAGAAACCAAAATAATAATAATAAAAAAACAAAATGNGGGTGGGCATCGTCGGGCCCCTGATGAGTCGGACGCGACGAAACGATGCAGTACATGATGTAAGCCGAGCCAACATCTTAGTGACGTTATGTCTGGTGTTGGAACAGTTCCTATGTGTCACGCTTGCGTGGCACATCCCTAGGTGTCTCTCACTAAAACAAATTGTGTACACCATATTATATGTCCCTAAAAATACACCCCCAACAACTCGTACCATATATAAAAATATGATTTTATATATGTTGGGATTGTTCATACATATTTTTGGGGTTTAAGTATATTGAACATTATTATGTCCCTTTTTTGACCGGAACATTTTTATTATTTTAAGCTTTTAAAGGTATCTCGTTCTGAAAATACCCCCCTCCCCACCCCTTTTCTTAGAAAAATAAAACATATTCTAAAAGGTCTGGGTATAATAGAAAAACTTGCCCCATACTTTGGGAGTTGAAGACGTTTCCTATCACAGTAAATATATGTTATCAACGGTTTACTTCTTTAATGTGTGACATTTAAGTACTCATCATAGATTTGAAAGGGAAGAAAAAAAAAAAAAAAAAAAAAAAAAAAAAAAAAAAAAAAAAAAAAAAAAAAAAAGAAAATGAAAATAAGACCAGTTTTGAAAAATGGAATTTTTATATTAATTATTCAAAACCCTGATAATCCTGAATACCTTACTCTTATAAGTACACCATATCCTGCGATGTAATACCGAGTTTTTTGCTCACTGCAATATGGTACACAAAATTTGTGTTTGTGAGAGACACCTATAGGGATGTGCCACGCAAGTGGTAGTACATTGCAGATGTGTTTCGCCAGCCAAGCAAGAATGGCGGTGTGAGAGCACGCTCGTCTCTGATAATCCCTATATCTGATATTCTTGATCCAGTACAGTATAGGTCCAGAGTTGGGTGGGCATCGTCGGGCCCCTGATGAGTCGGTAGCGACGAAACGATGCAGGACATGGCGTTTTGCCGAGCCAACATCTTTGTGACGTTTGTCTGGTGTTGGAACAGTTCCTATGTGTCACGCTTGCGTGGCACATCCCT
>KZ652805.1:21998-34621 GCA_001010745.2 Gerris buenoi | reverse complement strand
GCCATATTGGCCGCCATCTTGAAAATATTTAGTGTGAAATTTCCAAAAACTATACAGTTGTCACAAATGGTGAGGTGCATCTTTGTGCCAAAATTCGTTGAAATTGGTCAATTTTTACTCCAGTTATCGTTGGACAAACAAACAAACAAACACACAAACAAACACACAAACTTTTCAAATCCCAAGTCTCTGAAATAAAGAACTCACTGTGCTCGTTCAACAAGTCTCTGAAATAAAGAACTCACTGTGCTCGTTCAATTATTCGACGAATGTTTTGTCATACATTTTATTTTCCTTCTATTTTACTGCATCCGGTATTAGGTTTTCTAAATGTTCTCCTTCCTTAGCCGTTATACTCATTAATGAAAACTAACTAGTCATTGAAATACCTCAACAATGTCAGATGCTTTCTGATTAATTATTCTTAATTAAGACCCCATTTTTCATAATTAATTTTTCTTTCTGATTATTGCTTTCTGATTAAATTAATTTGTATTTTGTCTCATTTACAGCTTTTTACTTTCTCATATAAAGAGAAAGTATTGTGATGGCGCGAAAAATTGATTTTGAGATTTTTATGGTTTTACACGTTTTGAGGTCCCCTGAGTCCAAAAAAGTGGTTTTTAAAAAATGTCTGTCTGTCGTCTGTCGTCTGTGCAGACGCCTGGAGCCTAAACTACTGGGCCGATTTTGACGAAATTTGGCATACATGTTCAGAAAAATCATACCCCGAGGCGAAATCGATAATGAATTTTAACTCCAAATTTGAGGGTGCTACAGTAATAATTAAATGTATATACGAAAACAAATAAATGGGAAACACAGATGGGCTAAGTGACTTTATATATTATGAGAAAGTTTGTCTGAGTTGTCTCGGACTGATTTTTTTTACTTTCTCATAATAAAGAGAAGTATATTGTGATGCCGTGGAAATTCGATTTTGATGGATTTACATGTTTAGATGTTCCAGAAAAGTGGTTTTTAAAGAATGTTTGTCTGTTGACTGTCGTTTCTTGTCCGCCGTCTGTTTTTGCAGACGCCTGGGCTAGTTTGACGAAATTTGGTATACATATTTTGAAAAATCATACTCTGAGGTGAAATTGAGAAATAAATTTTAGCTTTATCTAATCAAACGATATAAAAGCCATTTTCAGAAATTTCGATGAAATAATTAAATGTGCCTAAAAAACTTATAAATGGGAAGCTGAACTAAGTAATTATGAACTCGTATATAAGGAAGTTTGTCTCAGTTGCCTAGGACCGATTTTTTTATTTCTGTGAATGCAGAAGTTACTGTATTGTGCAAAATGAAGACTTGCTTTGGGTAGAGAATCATTGGCTAAAACAAGTCGTGGATGATTTATGTCTGCCTGCCTGAATTGAAATTAATTTGCAGAGATAATTTATCGTACCGTACCACTATCTTACAATTAAAGTTTATCAAAGGTAAAAGTTTAGATATATTGAATTTTAGATGTGTATTTACCCGTATTGAACACCCGCATTAGCGTAGCCTTGCGCTGTGCAGTAAGCAATACAGCGCTGAGGTGTGTTCGTTATGGTCAGTTCGGCCTTGTGTTCCTTGATCAGTCTTTGATTTATCGAATCTTCGAGGCATCCTATCCTCAACTCGTCGATGTCACCGATTTCGTTTTCTGAAGACAGAACAAAAATTATTTAAATTGAATAATTATAGTAGGTACTCTTGAAATATTTGTATTTTAGAGGTAACACACTAAATAAATATTATGCAATCTAACATATATTTGCGTATTCTTTATTCTTTCATAAACATTTTTACAGTCATAAAGCTAGTCACACACATGAATGTTTTTTCCCGCAGACAGTTTTGTCGTTACCTCAAGAGCTTATACAGTATATGGGAGTGCGCACACTGAAGGCAAAGACAGGTTCAAGACAAAAGAGTCCTACAGCCTAGGCCTAAGAGATGTCCCGAACACATTTCCATCCGCAGACTATTGTGCACAAATATCAGCAACTTGCACGAGATACATTTGGCTGGGTACAAGGTATGCGACTGTTTTGTCTCCAGTGTGCAAGGCTGTAGTAACACAAGTGTGACAAGGAAAATAAAACCAAGATAGTCTGGAAACAGTGGGCAGACTGTTCTGTCTCCAGTGTGCGTCTGGTCTAATGTATTATAGTTGTTTCACTCGTCCATGAGGACGCTCGGTGAAAATAGAATTTGGCTAGGAATGTAGATTGTTTTGCAGGAAGGCACCCATTTCTCGACTAGAGTATAACCCCATAACAATTCAGGTTTTTTCATGAAAAATCTATAGTAATGGATGGGAAGTTAGACTTTTCACATCCGCATGACTGAATGCAGCATTTTTAGTTGAGCGTTGTCACGTTTCAAGACAGCGACAATCTGAACTGAGCTCTTAATATAGGGTTTGGACGTCAATGGTCGATGCATCGAAAACATCGATGTATCGGACAGCATCGATGATTTCCTGAAAAGATCGATGTCACCGATGTATCGGACCCCACGATAAAAATCACAAGCCAATAAAAACCCCAGTAAGAAGACCTATGCTGAAAGGGTGGCGCCTAGGAATACGCTTCGTCAAATAAGTCGGGAGGTGACGAAGAAGTTGATGTAGTGTAAATAAATAATGTCTTTTTTCATCAAATTTTCTGTGATCAAAAATACACCAATTATGGATACTTCTTATTTCATAAGTTTTTTCTTAAATATTTCCATCTTCACTCCTCTAATTTGAGACACAGCTGTAAACAGGTCCATTTGGCAAATTTTGGGCGTATGTATCTGTCGAAGATTACCTGGGCTTCGATGAAGTTTATCTGGTTTTTCGATGTGAGAATGAAATGAAAAAGTATTCATAAATAATACAATTTTTTTTTCAATATTCAGAAAACACTTTCATTATATGTGTAATATATTTTTCAGTTTTTCCATTTCTAAACGTGATGTCCCAGATACGCTACATCAACCCCCTCATTGAGTGCATTAATAAAAACAAATGTATATTACTGTAGTTAAGTCGGGTGTTTTGCTTTCATGTATTGAACCCCCCCCCTCCCCCCACCCTCCCCCTAGAAAAATTCACATGGGCGTTCATGTTTATTCGCTAGATATTGATTCTAGGTACACTAACCATGAATTCCTGTAGAGTGGATGGAGAGTGCGTTGACTCCTCCACAGTTAGTCAGTTTATCACTTAGACACGGACTGTTGCAGAGTTGATCACTATCCGGCGCCAGTGTGTCTTCACTAAGGTCTGTGCAGGTGCATTCATTTCTTAAACAATCAAAATATACAGCTGATAAAATACTGCTCAATGAAAATGTTATATTATAAGAAAGAAAATTAAATAAAAGGTCATACATTATTCGTACACACCGTAATGGTTTGGGAAAATTGAATAACTTTGAACAGTGAATGGGTCTCAAGAATTAAACAATTTGCTTTTTTTTTTTTTTTTAATTTAAGGCAATAAATATATTGCTTTTATCCCTGACCCTGATTGGCTAGAGGCCATGTTAATTTATGTTATTTATGACTCAATTTTCCAATTCTTTTCGGATTTTAAATAATTGCTTATTACAGTAAAAATAGCTCTCGAAAAAATAAATTACTTTATTAGGACTGATTATCTTTTCCTTAGAGAAAATTAAATCCTGCGCATGGTCATTATGAAAATATTTGAAGAAATTTAAGCAGTTTAAGTTATGTTGCATTTTTAACAATATCTATCTATTTATGATAATGACTCTTTATTTGGAGTACTTTCATAATCAAAAAATTGTATTATCAATTCTGATCAAGGAAATTAATTCTTATAATATAATGTAATCTTAGCTCGTTATCAAATTTGAAGGATCAACCTGTGTTGTGTAATTAAAAGTGATGGAACCCGACCGGTTGGTTTATTTTGCTCTTAAATTGCACTTAAAGCCTAGTTCACACGATGACACTAATATCACGACAGTTTGCCATGACACTGCTTGACACTCAGCGTCTTATTTGTAGTGCATTTAGTGTCATGACATCTACTGTTCATACGACGACACTCGACGTAGCTAATGTCACGACATTTAGTGTCATCGTGTGAACGAGGCATTATTCTTGCTTTGGGATACCCAAATAATTTAGTTGAGTTTATTTACCCATTTTTGAGTGCTGAATATTTAAATGCCTGGTGGAAGCAGAAAAGGTTACACTGCTGGATGGACATCCATCTTCCCGTGCTGTTGTAATCAGACATTATCACGTCACTTCTGCCTTCGCTGAAACATCCTATATAGCCAGGGAACGGTCTTCCTCGTGACCCTGAAAACAAAGATCAATCAAATCAAATATATTTGATATTATTCTCATCATCAGATAGAAATTATTTAAATTTGTCTGTCTGTCGCTTAGATTGCTGGTGTCGGTTCTGAAATTTTTGGTATATGGTGTTTTGGAAATGTAGTACATTTCAAGGTTAAGTTAGATCTTGTTAGGTTTTTGGGAAAAAATCTTAGAAAGTCGAGACTTCAAAGTCAAAATTATGTTAAAAATAGGATTAATGATTATTTAAAGCTGTGAGATTCAAATGCTATTCAATAATTTACATTAGAAATATTTCCGAAACAATATACTTGAACTGACATGTAAGTATTGAAATGCCAAATATTTCATGTAATTGCTTCATTCCTTACCTTAATTAAAAGTATGAAATAAATGAAAAACAAGTAAATCATTTTTTTAAAAATTTGTAGTTACTTTTAGGGGCGCCAGTAGAATACAGGTGGAGCCTCCAGTTGCCGCCGCAGTCTTGGTTTGGATCCCCAGAGCAGGGTGTGTTACATCCGTCTATATCTGGGGAGTTCCTTTCTGTCATTCCGCAAAAACATTCTAACCTAAACAGTCAACATGATAATATCATAAGAATATGCATAATGCCTTAACATGAAGTGTTGATTGTTTGGTTCTAAACAATAGTCTGCACTACAAAAGTCTCAAAAGGTTTTTGTGTTTGTCTCCCAAAGACATTAGCTAGTAGTAGGCCATACACGGACGGTCTTTCATTTCGAAAATCGCGGCGTCTTTCCGAATCATTTCTAAAAGCTCGTGTGTTAGTGGACTGTAGCACACAGCATGAAAATACGGGAAATGATTTGACAAACGATTCGTGAAAAATATCCTTCTGATTATCATCTGCGTTAGTGGGCGTTAACACAAGAGAGGAAAACGGGAAGGAATTCACTCCACGCTACGTTGGCGAACAACGCGCGACGCCAAATGACACGATAAATTAAGGTTTTCTCCCATACACCAACGTTTTTTCCTTTCAAATGATAACGCGCCATGCAATCACTTGAGAAATCCCTTTTTCGAAAAATTTGTTCCCATTTTCCGTTGCCACTCTTTCCTCTCCCGTATCCTTTCACGTATCCTCTCTCGTTTCCGCATGACACGATTTACCAAGGGAAAAACTTAGGGGTAATTTTATCTCCACACTTACCTTTCCCGTTCTTTCCTTTCCTCTGTCCTCTCCCATTTGCACATGCCACGACTTTCGGAATGAAAGAGCGTCCGTGTATGGCCAGCAATTAGGACTCCTGGGGCAGTTTTATATTTAATATTCCTTTATCTTAATAGTTGATTAGACTAAAGGATATGATCACAATACGCTGGAGAAGTGTGGCGTCACTTACGTAAAAAAAAGTGTGTGTTGTTACGTTGGCTAATCTGCGCTGGCTCATCACAAACAATATACAACTTGGTTTTATCTGTGCTGACTCATAACAAACAATATACAACTGGGTTTTATCTGTGCTGACTCATAACAAACAATATACAACTGGGTTTTATCTGTGCTGACTCATAACAAACAATATACAACTGGGTTTTATCTGTGCTGACTCATAACAAACAATATACAACTGGGTTTTATCTGTGCTGACTCATAACAAACAATATACAACTGGGTTTTATCTGTGCTGACTCATAACAAACAATATACAACTGGGTTTTATCTGTGCTGACTCATAACAAACAATATACAACTGGGTTTTATCTGTGCTGACTCATAACAAACAATATACAACTGGGTTTTATCTGTGCTGACTCATAACAAACAATATACAACTGGGTTTTATCTGTGCTGACTCATAACAAACAATATACAACTGGGTTTTATCTGTGCTGACTCATAACAAACAATATACAACTGGGTTTTATCTGTGCTGACTCATAACAAACAATATACAACTGGGTTTTATCTGTGCTGACTCATAACAAACAATATACAACTGGGTTTTATCTGTGCTGACTCATAACAAACAATATACAACTGGGTTTTATCTGTGCTGACTCATAACAAACAATATACAACTGGGTTTTATCTGTGCTGACTCATAACAAACAATATACAACTGGGTTTTATCTGTGCTGACTCATAACAAACAATATACAACTGGGTTTTATCTGTGCTGACTCATAACAAACAATATACAACTGGGTTTTATCTGTGCTGACTCATAACAAACAATATACAACTGGGTTTTATCTGTGCTGACTCATAACAAACAATATACAACTGGGTTTTATCTGTGCTGACTCATAACAAACAATATACAACTGGGTTTTATCTGTGCTGACTCATAACAAACAATATACAACTGGGTTTTATCTGTGCTGACTCATAACAAACAATATACAACTGGGTTTTATCTGTGCTGACTCATAACAAACAATATACAACTGGGTTTTATCTGTGCTGACTCATAACAAACAATATACAACTGGGTTTTATCTGTGCTGACTCATAACAAACAATATACAACTGGGTTTTATCTGTGCTGACTCATAACAAACAATATACAACTGGGTTTTATCTGTGCTGACTCATAACAAACAATATACAACTGGGTTTTATCTGTGCTGACTCATAACAAACAATATACAACTGGGTTTTATCTGTGCTGACTCANATAAAAAAAAAAAAAAAAGTGTGGTGTCGCAGGACACCCGGTAGGAAAGAAGTTCCTTACATTATTCATTAAATATATAAATTATAAAATCACACTGCTAAGTACGTATACGTTGCTAAATACTTATACATAGAGGAGTTAGAAAAGAGACAATATTAAAATAAAAGTATTATTTGTATCATTAAAGCAAGTATCTTACAATAAATATGTATTTAAATCAAATTATAATCATTATTAAATTATTAATTATGGGAGACAAGCAGAGAAAAATAGACTCCAGTGCCGGGACTTGAACCCGGGCCCTCCGCATTTCCAGTGCAGATGCTCTGAACCAACTAACCTACGCGGGAGAATGATTTTTCTTTGCCGTAACTGATAACTGTACCCCAGGTCCAAGATGAAAACAAACAAGATGAAAGATTCCGTAGTATGAAAACTACTAAAACTTAAATAATTGAAATAAATATGTATTGAATATAAGAAAAAAGTTAATCATGATGAGTTAGTTAAAGAGTATGATTGTTAAAGAATGTTAGATTGAAATAAGTGTCATTTGACATATATTACAAAAATAAACAAAACAAGTCAAGTAACAGGCTTCCTTAATAACACTTTTTTCCCCATCTTAACATTTTTGAAGCTTACGTTTACGCGAGCGTTTTGCGTGACCCCTTGGGTGGATAACGTTGTCCAACGAACTTAGCCTGGGCATTGGTAAAGTGAACATGTGTCAAAACTTCAACTAACTCGGTGAAATTTTACTCAAGTTATTGTCATCGTTAGATTTCGTGACGGATTTTGCGTGACGGTGATTTTGAGACGGTTATTTGTGACGGTGATTTTGGTCGTTTTTTTCGTATTCACTCCCGGGATCCAGAACGTGCCATAAGGTACTTCGTTCCAAAAACAAAGGGAGTAACAATTTAAAGGAAGTGTACAGAAAGTTCTTCTTTAGACTCCTAACCCCCTTATACATATACACTTTGTAAAAACAAAAATCACAGGGAAGTACTTGCCCCAAGTACTTTTTAGGGTTTTGTAGATAAGTAAGCATAGCCATTATGTAATTATGATTTCTGGTCTTCGATCTCAAGAGTCCGGGTTCGATTCCCCGGGGGGTCACAATGTTTTTTATCAGTAATAAACCAATAAGGAATGCAAACTTTAAAAAAGCAAATATATATTTGTGTCCTACTCTTCAGCAGCTTTCATTTGATACCCCACTCAAAAATTTAAAAAAATGTAAATTTTTGAGTTTACCACATTTTTTTGAATTGCGCATGCGCAAATCTAATTATGGACTTCTGTATATTTTTCCTCTGGTTGGGTCAAAAAGTTGCACCAGGGTTCCAAATTTCAGCACTTTCGCTTGAACGGTTCGGGCCCTATGAACCAAAGAGCGACGGACGGACGGACACATCACCCTCGGCATAAGGGTTTTGAGAAGTATCTACAAAACCTTAAAAATGTGATATTTCTTTGTCCCAAAGTACATTGGACTAACATCCCTTTGTCTTAATAGTTATTTAGACAAAGGAATTTATAAATAATTATATCAATATATATTCTAAAAAATAAAAGGGAGTAACAATCTAAAGAAGTACGAATTGTATTTACAATCTGACATTCATTATTATTAATTACCCCCCATTTTTGTTGCTTTTTCCTGATAATGATTACTTTATTACTAGGTTGTGATAAAAGTAATGATAACTGTTATTATGTTATGTTCAGATCTTTTGGATGAAATTTTTTGTTAATTTATAAATTTACCATTATTATTAAATTTAAGTCAGGTCTGTGATGAAAAAAAAAAGGCTGTGATATTTATTCTGTTATGTTAATTATTGTTAATTTATATTATATGTGAAGTTTGAATGTGGAAGTCTAATCTGATGACTTAACTCATGACGATCGGTGTGGTGACACTGATATGCTTTTCTCAAACTCAATTTAAATTTGACTGTACCTGGTAATATCCAGACACATAATATTTAATGGTTTTCAGATGCTTGAAAATGACCAAATAGGTCGAAATGTAGCAAGAATGAGATAGAGGAGTAGTTTTAAAAAAATTCTTTCATCCCTACAGACCCACAACCTCGTAATAAATAACCAAGAATTTTAAGGGATCACCTTCATCTACAAACATGATATCTTTAATGTTTAATGATTTCAATGTTAAATGATAGTTACCCAAATTGGACTCCCGCGTTGGGATACCCCAGTGCTTTACAGTAGGCGATGCATCGTGTGGGTGTGTTTGTGTTCCTAAGTTCGGCCTTGTGTTCTCTGATGAGTCTCGAGTCTCCTCGATCGATCAAACAACCTATTCTTAATTTGTTTGCATCGATGCCTCTTTCTATAAAAACAGAAAACAATACACATATACAGTGTGACAAGCGATAAAGTTTGGAAAATATATAGGGCGATAGTACACCTCATATGCAACAAAAATGACCTTATATACCATAGGTCAATTCTTATCCGTTCTACCACTAGGTCAAAATTACCGAATTTTCGAGGGATGTCGTCCTTGTCTCATAAATCGAATTGTTGGTCCTAAAATATGAATGCTAGAATAATGATTTTAGTATCGTTGGAAAGCTTAGAATATTTCCTAAAAGAAAAGTTTTCTGAAGTCCTTTCATTCACATTAGCATTTGCTGAGTACTCATTTTTATCAGGACTCCCAACTCTCGACGCAAGGAAGCGTCTAGATTACACTAATAGGTATTAGACTGATAAATTTTCTTTTAAAACTATAATGAGATAACAGCAATATCTACACTTCATTGTTTTTGTGACAAAGGTCACAAAATGTGTTTCATATGTATATTTCAATAAATAATAAGGATAATGTTATCAGTATTGTAATGTTTTGGACAGAGGTCGGAAAAAGTAGTTATACATATTAAGTAGTATACATACATATGTATACTGATAAATACTAAGGTGCTCAACCTAGCGAGTGGTTTTTCAGCTTGTTGTACACTAGACAGTTGTGGAAAATTGGAATGCGCCATAAAAGTTAAAGGGTGTAACCCTGTATATGCGAAAAAGCGCCCGGAAGGATTGGGGAGGGGGGATTACCAGGAAAGACCCCGTTCTTACAAAGATGCCAACTTTTTTCCTAAATATTTTGCACTTACTTCCGCTGCTACTCTTTCAAGTCATAATCATAAGCAAGTATATCCTAGTATCCCAGGATGGTCCAAGGCTGGGATAGAGCAAATATTTACATTATGCAGGTTTGTTCCAACCAAGCAGTGTAATGTCTGCGGGATCCGTTCCAAACCGACTTCGTACCGTCCTCCAAGCTGTTCCAATCCGAGCAGGGATCATTTGCGAACCTTTAATTGTGTCATCCAAACGATCCTCCGACAGTACAAAGTACTAGCTTGAATGACATGCGCAGTTATGTCAATCGTCACATATGTGTCTGTTAGGGTTTTCTTGGAAGTTTTTAATATAGTGCCATCCGTTCCTCCATCCGTTCCAACAAGACATGATTTTATAACAGTACAATGTTACGGTATACGAATAAAACCTGTCCCAAACAATTTCCTAACGTACCGCGGGACGATCCAAATAGGGAGGGTTGGAACAAACCTTTTATCAACCAGAGGTGCCCAACGCTCAATTGCTTCGATTTTCGGATCTTAGCTTCCTCCCATCTTGGCGAGGATTTAACTCTCTTCTCTAGAAACTTGTTCGCAATCCCATCCCACCCTAAACACTATAGGCTTTACAAGATAAAATGGGTTTGAGGTGGTTAGAGGTGGTTTGAGGTAGTTTGAGGTGGTTAGAGGTGGTTTGAGGTGGTTTGATGTGGTTTGAGGTGGTTTGAGGTAGTTTGAGGTGGTTAGAGGTGGTTAGAGGTGGTTTGAGGTAGTTTGAGGTGGTTAGAGGTGGTTAGAGGTGGTTTGAGGTGGTTTGAGGTGGTTTGATGTGGTTTGAGGTGGTTTGAGGTAGTTTGAGGTGGTTAGAGGTGGTTAGAGGAGGTTAGAAGTGGTTAGAGGTGGTAAGAGGTAGTAAGAGGTGGTTTGAGGTGGTTAGAGGTAGTTAGTTTTATTTAATACCGTAACCTCAGATGTGGTCTAAAGCGGAAGAAACTTTATTTAAATGCATTTATTACCTACTAACGCGCAATATAGTGGGACATACCTTGAATTCCAGTGGAGTAGACAGTGAAGGCAGATTGACCTCCACAGTTGACTTTAGGATCGCTACGACAAGGTCGGTCACACAGCTCGTCACTATCAGGTACTATGATACTGTCTTCCGACAAGTCACCGCAGAAGCATTCACTCCTTCAAAAATTAAAAAAACAAAAATGTATTTCCAAGAATACTGAGTACAATATCTTAACTAATAAATAATGCCTAACAAGCGGTTATATATACCTTCGACGAAATATCAAATTTACACGGAAGTCGTGTGTGTTAAGTGTTTTTAATTTATTTAAGTTTTTGGTAGTTTTTATACTACGGAAAGTTTTAAATTAATTTAAATCAAATTATAATAATTATTAACACTTGGAGACAGACAGAGAAAAATAGACTCCAGCGCCGGGATTTGAACCACGGGCCTCTGTATTTCCAGTACAGTGCTCTTACTAATATAGAGTCTATTTTTCTCTGTCAGTCTCCCAGTGTTAATAATGGTTATAATTTGATTTACATTAAGTTAAACATTTTATGCACACTGTTGTCACTGAAAAAACCTTTATACTTAACACATAATGAACCGCATATTCATAGAAATATACTTTGATTTTTGGAATATATCTTATCGTAGAATTCCACTGGTTTTGAGGAAATAAAGTTAATTAATGATGTATTTATTCTATATTTATATTTTATATTGCACGAGCCAATGTGCTGTTAACTGCATCATCTTTTTATTGTTTGTACTTTCACACATCAAACTGTTGTAAAACATATTTTGTTTTTGGTAATAAAATGTCTTATCTTATCTTATCATTTCTTTTGAGAAAACGGGGACTGTTAGGATTGCTGAGTAATTGTCCGAATTGTTGGAAGTGGGAATGTTACAAGGACGATAATTAGTACGTCAGGCTAAGTAAGTGTTCATTTACTTCTTGTATTACATTTTGAAGTCTATATATTTACATACATGTTAGGCCAAGCGCCAGAGACTTTGAACAGGATAAAATTCCGATAAAGCTGAATCTTTGTTTATGGCTTTATTTTGGTCCCCTGATGAACATATTAATTTTCCCCCCACGAGGGAGTTCTGATTTGGCCACCATTTTGAAAAAAAGGGAACACAATTCGGTTTTTGGCGAATATCTTCGTTCTCATCGATGATACGACAAAAATAGATAATCAAACTTGTAGGGCTTTAAATTTTCAACAAAAAGATTAAAAGTCATTATACGCTAAAGTCAATAGTTTCGAAGCTATAGCGCCGCGAAGTCCGACACTTTTCTGCACCCGCATGTAATGGGAGTTTTTCTACTCCACGACTCGCTCGCTCTACTCCACGACGCGCTCGCTCTACTCCACGACTCGCTCGCTCTACTCCACGACGCGCTCGCTCTACTCCACGACTCGCTCGCTCTACTCCACGACTCGCTCGCTCTACTCCACGACTCGCTCGCTCTACTCCACGACTCGCTCGCTCTACTCCAC
>KZ652805.1:10349-20695 GCA_001010745.2 Gerris buenoi | reverse complement strand
TGATGCATATCGTTGAAATGCTCTTTAAGAGTACAGTAATTGTTGTTATGTACAGTTTTCATATTTTAATTTAGGAGGGGGTTTAATTTAGGATATTTGCAAATTATCTTATCAAAGAGGAGGGGGATATAAGTAGGAGAGATAAAATCTAGATATTCTCGCATAGTAAAATAATTTGTATGCTTTCCTGGTAGTTTATAAACTTATCAAATATAAAAACACTCCGTAGCGAAGCACGGGTATCCAGCTAGTATGTATATAAAAATCAACATATGTGGGTGGGTACATATGCATGTTCTTTTATACAAATCTAGAGTTTTATTCCGATCTCGATGAGAATTTGCACACTTGACCTTCAAAGCAAGGAGAAGGTAACTGTTTACATGAATTTCCGAACTATTAATTTTGGTTCAAAGGGGTACGGGGTACAACTAATGAATACCCTTTATCTTCATGATGCATATCGTTGAAATGCTCTTTAAGAGTACAGTGATTGTTGTTATGTACAGTTTTGTCATATTTTCAGAGGAGGGGGTTAAATTTAGGATATTTTCAAATGATCTTATCAAAGAGGTGGGGGATATAACTAGGAGGGATAGAATCTAGATATTCTCGCATAGTAAAATAATTTGTATGCTTTCCTGGTAGTTTATAAACTTATCAAATTTAAAAACACTCCGTAGCGAAGCAAGGGTATCCAGCTAGTCCTATATATATAACATAATAAACTAAGTAAGCTTTTTTCGAAGTCACCGAAATTCGTCAGTATGGAGAAACTGGCCACTTGGAAGAGAACTTAACAGAGTTTTATTTTACTTTTTTCCTGGTATGCGGAAAAATGACAGCCATATTAGATATTAAACAAATAATCAAATCCCCGGAATAGTAACCTGAGACGATACTAAGAACTAACTTTAAATTTATCGTAATGGTAAATTGATTTAATCCTCGAAAAAATTCAATATGATGAAATAAAATGGTGGCCATTTGTCCTGTTTTTTCAGTAACCCATTCATTTTTTAAAATTATTTCTACAATTTTTTTTTTTTTTTCAAACAAATTCATTTCTTAACACAATAAATAATATGTTTCTAAATTCTATATAATAAATTATTAGTGTTGCTGTTACGAAGTATTAATTTACAGCAATTATTTGCGGGCCCACTTATCTCTCATCCAATCGTAGAGTGATTCGGAAAAACCATCTTCATAACGTAATTAAGATGTTTTCATTTTTCTGTCTGAGAGGGGAAGAAATATTTTCTTGTTTCTTATCTGCATACCTTAATATCTTTATTTATTATATTATATAGTAGTAGTAGTAGTCTAGTACTTGCTACTAGAACGGGTAGGACGAACCACTTGTTCCAACCTTGCATTTAGGCTATCACGATTATTATATTATATAATATTCTGGTGTCAAGTTTAATGATTTAGATACATAATAATTTATTGTTTTCAATATAAACCTAAATATTGTTCCAGAGTGTTGATTTTCTTATCTTGTTTAAAATAATAACTATGTTTTTATGGGTTCACAAAACAGTTTTGGGGTTTTTGGAACGAAGTTCTTTATTTTTTGTATTTTTTTTTGTATTTAAAACTCCGTGGAAACGGTGATCTCACAAGGTTTGAGTTCAAGGACACAACAGCTAATTTTTAAATTTAAAAGATAAAAATTGTTTTAATAAAAATCCTTTAAGAAAAATACTATGTAAACGGGATTTGAATTGAGACATGCGCAGCAGGTATAATGTTCGGAAAACTTTTGGTATTCAATGCCCCATGGAAACAGTGTTTTTTTAAACGTTTTGATTTCAAGGTCTCAACTGCAAATTTTTTACTTCCATGAAAATGGAAGTATGGTGATACCTTCCAAAACGTGATTCCGAGATCTCTATGAAGGAGGGGTCTTAAGAACCCGGGGGTATCATGGAAATCCGTTTCATATACATGTATGTCTGTGCGTACGTATGTATGTATGTACGTACGTACGTTCGTTCGGATCTTTAAACCTCTATAACATTGCTTCAAGACATCGTATTGAGATGCGGTTTTCGGCATTTTTTAGAACTTTTGTCGGCAAAACTGATGGCGCAAATTACATCATCGTAGCTTACGAGGTTTCGGAGCTACAGTCACTTAAGCACGAAATCGGTCTGTCGACGATAACTTCAGTAGGCTTTATTTGATTTCAATTTCCTTTGGGGTGTATATGTGTCCTATATAGTAGATTGTACCTATACTTTTTGAGCACATTCGGACAAGCGGTTTGGGAGATATTCATATTAGTGTTTTTTTAAGGGTTTTTTCAGAACCGAATTGCGGGTAAACTGTAAGTCGTATCGAAAAGCGGATAACACCAGCGGTAACTGATTTTAAAAGATCTACAACTTTGGTCCTATGACTTTTTGTCGTAGGACCATCCCTTCTACCTTAAATAGAGACATGTTTTTATTTTTTGGTTAACTTTTCGACTTTGAGCTCCTATATCATGTGTAATAATTCACCGATTTAATTTCTTATTGGGGTGCTTAAACCTCCCATTAATGCCCTTTAAAACTAGTATTTATTTTTGAAATTATTTATAGAACTTATAAAGAAGAATCGAAATTTAAAAGTAAAAAAAATACCGTGTTATTTACCTTGTAAGCAATCATTTTTAACAGCTGATTTTAAATTCTTTTATTATTATATTATCATATTCTATAGTTAATAACAAGAATAAAGAAAATATAAACAAACATTCAATAATAAAGTTTTTTGTTATAAAGGATAAAAATTAATCAATTTGTTTTGTTTTCGCATAAACGATCCTTGAACTCTAGGTGTAAACAAACCTCCTTTCTTTTAATTCAGTTTAGCTCTTAACATCAGAACGGATCACATATCTTCTAATCTTTTTACATAGGTACTACCGACATTTATTAGGGTAACATTTTTTATGTTAAATATGTATTTTTTATTGTGTTGCAAAACTATTTATAATTTATAATCAATATTAGCTGTTTGTACGATGTAGTTTATTCAGAGTCCTCTCTTGCTCACGTATTGACACGGCAACATTTCATGGAAGTCATGTGTGGCATTTCCACACCGGTACTTTAAAAAGTTTTGAGTTCAAGGTCTCAACTGCAAAATTTTTTTATTTGGATTGAAACTGTTTTGAAAAAATGTCATGGAAACGGGTATTGAATAGTTAATAAAATCGAGAAATGCGGAGTAGGAACGATGAGCAGAGATATGATATCCTCACTTAACTATATAACTAGTCTGGAAGTTAATAGTTTTCAAAATTGATTTAAGAACTTTTCATGGAAACTATTTCGGTTTGAAACCAAAACGGTTTTTAAAATGAATGGAAACGTAGTAATTATGGGTTTCATTGACCTTGAGTGGAGTTTCAAAAATGTTGGGTCGAAACTACCATTTCATTTATTACTATGTTTTTATTAGCTTGCTTTCTTTCTTGTTTGTTTGTTTGTTTGTCCAGTAAAAACCTTGCAATCGATGTTTAACTAACTTCCCGAGGAGCTAGACATTTGATACTTTTAGAATAGCTCAGAACACGATGACATTGAATTATTTCAATACTTTTAGCCATATTTCAGCAAATTTTGCTAAATGTCCCATATTTATAATAGTCATTTTGACAGGTTTAAAATTTATGACACAAAAGTTAAAAACGTAGTATATAAAAAGTTAATATTGTCTTGCAATTATGTGTGATATTCCTTTGTCCAAAAGCATATTGGACTGAATATACCTTTGCCTTAATAGATAGTTAGACTAAGGTGGCTTTCACACTGCGGGCGAGACCGAGCGTGGCCGAGCGAGACCGAGCGAGGCCGAACCAAGCGTTTTTTTGGATTCACACTGCGGGCGAGACCAAGCGAGGCCGAACCGAGTGTTTTTTTGTATTCACACTGCGGGCGAGACCAAGCGAGGCCGAACCGAGTGTTTTTTTGTATTCACACTGCGGGCGAGACCAAGCGAGGCCGAACCGAGTGTTTTTTTGTATTCACACTGCGGGCGAGACCAAGCGAGGCCGAACCGAGTGTTTTTTTGTATTCACACTGCGGGCGAGACCGAGCCGACCGGCCGATTATCTACTAGTCCCCGTACAACCGTATACAAGCGTTTTCAGCGACCGAAAACGCTCGGTCTCGCTCGGCGTTTAATGTGATTAGCCCCATGCTAATACATGCGTTTGTTTCTCAAGCAGAATCGGCCTCAGTGGCGTACCTAGGGGGGTGCGGTGGGTGCGGTCCGCACCGGGCGGCACATAATTTGGGGCGGCATTTTTTATATTTAGTATTAGTTGTAAACAAACAACTTATTAACTTCATAAGTTTACTATTCGATTATTACGACTTATGAATTACTAAGTATAATTTCGAATATTAGGGTTTAGAGTTAAGTACGGTGATGGGATCGTAAATTGCAGTAAATTTACAGCAGCATAAGCCCAATTTCAGCTCTCCAAAACTAATATTTTTCGAGATATGACCCGTAAAAAATTTTCAATTATTTCAAAAAAATTAAAATTTTAAGTTTTGCTTTCGTTTTGGGCTGAATATCGGCATAAAACCGTTAACCTGCGAGAAAAGTCGGAAGAACTAAACTTGTAGTAAATTTAATTAGCTTCCTTTTACGTTCAATGGCTACTCTAATCGTCCAATAGTTACTGAGATATGACTCTTAGAAAATTAACAGTTTTTCCAAAATAATTGAAATTTTAAATATTAAGGCCCAATATCGGCATAAAACCGCGTATCTACGAGAAAAGCCATAAGAAACGAAGTTTTAGTACATTTATTTGGCTTTCAGACAAGCAAAAAATGAAAGCTGTAGACGAAATAGTTTTCCTGCAATCGTAAAAAATAAAAAAAACAAATTTTTATGTTTTAAAAAATTAACCTAAACCACTACCAATAACAACTTTAGGGCATTTTATGAAAGAAAAAGTGTGGAATCATGTTTTAAGGTGGAAAAGTGTAATTAATTACATGTATTTACACTTCAAGTTTTAAGCAAACTAGAAAATAGTGATATGTTTACTAGCACATAAATGCATAAGTCCATTTCTGTTCAAAATGTTGTGTAGATTAATTTTGAATATGACAATATTAGCGCTAAACCTCATAGTTTTCGAGATATTTGCGAAAAAAGATTAAAAATACCCTTTCACCCTCCTTTCCTCCCCCCCCCTACCAAACCTGACGCTGCAAGTCGTGCAACTTTTTATCACTTACTACGAGGAGGGTATAGAACAATTTGGCGTGGGGTAGAATTTTTTTTTTTGGATGTTTAGGTTTGGACAATTTTTGAGCAAATTTTACTGTACTATAGGTGGGGAACCTGCGACCTCTGAAGGTTTCTTGTGGTCGTAAAAAAGTATCTTGTTTAAATTTTTAAGGTTGCGTTTATAGGTATATCCATTTATGCGACCTCCTTTATTACTGCCTAATTTAAATATGACATCCAATGGTAAAAAATTTGCCACCTACAGTTTGTCTCAATTACAAGTATTTATTTATGTTTATTAATTTATAAAAACCATAATTTGATTGACTTATAAAAAGGGCGGCAAATTGGAGACCGCCCCGGGCGGCAAAAGTTCTAGGTACGCCACTGATCGGCCTCGCACGCAGTGTGAAAGCCGCCTAAGGGATATAAATACTCTTCTAAATATTTCCTACATACAGAAAGGGGACCCCTTTTCTATTATAATAGTCCAGTGCAATTAGACAAAAAAAAGGCTCAACTTGGGAAAAATTAGGGGAAAGCTGAATTTTGGCATGAACCTTGTTATTGTGGTTCTAAACAAAATGTCAAAAGTCCCGTTACTTCTACGAATAAAAGACATAAAATCTTTTTAGTAGAAAATGTGCTAAGCTACAATTTTCATTACTTGCATTTTTTCTGTGAACGTAACCGTTAATGAGATATTAACAAAAAAAAAAAACGATTTTGATGACCTTTGACCCCGCGTAGTTTATTTAGCGGCACTCGGATCAATGGGGAATTTTGAAATTTTGTTTAGAACCACAATATTAAGGTTTATGCCGAAATTCAGCTTACCCCTAATTTTTACGAAGTGCAATGTCTAATTGCACTGGACTATAACAGTACCCTGATATTAATTCTTTTTAAATTCAAAATACATTAAGTTCATTACCCTCTTCTCGTGGCTGAGAATTTATATGCTTTAAGGAAGCAGAAAATGCTGCACTGCTGTATAGACATGGATGACTCACTAGACCTGCGCTCTGCTGTTAGCTGCACATCGAGTCTGCTGTCAAGGTAACATCCCAAGTAACCGAAGAAGCCTTTACTGCTTGATTCTAGAATAAAAGAATAAAAATAAAATATAAGGAAATAAAATTTTATATTAGAACACGTTTACCTTGTGATTTAAAGTTATTTTAAATTCTCCGCTATTAAGTTGTTTTAAAGATTCACTTAAAGAATTATTCTATTTTGTTAAAGTAATAGTACATTACGCGTCGAGTGTGGAATAGTTTGTTTTTAATTTAAAGACTTTGTATGATAACCTAAAGTAACCTTCCCGAAACAAAAGTAAACAAAACAGCTAAAAAAACAACATAATACTTAAAATTTACCTAAAAAATACCTTTTAAGTTGGTATGACTGTTTTTTTTACTCCCAAGGGAGAGAAGTAACACTTCCCTCCCTGTTATTAGCAATGTAAAGTCTACTTACAGTGCAAGTCGTAGATAAAGTAGCATTTTGCATGCGAGTGTGGAGTTTGCATCCCGAGCGACAGCGAGGGTAGTAAAACCACACGAGCAAATCAAAATGCCGTTTTCGCACGAGTTGCGTACCGTACTTCATCTACGATTGTTAGATTTTAATAATAAATGCAGAAAAAAAAACAATAAACTTCCTGTATGTAGGCTCGTATTTCTCTTTTGATAAAGATGACATCAATTCGTTAGTTGTATTTTGTGCCGAATTAATTATTTCGGAAGCCGTATTATTCTACTCATATTCGTCATAATCACTTATTTATTTTCACAAAAAATTCGATACAAACAGTTACTTTTATTAAATAAACATCCAATTAGTTATGATAAATGTACAACAAACTCGCTAATCGTGTGTAAAGTTGAAGAATTCTTCTTCTTTACAGCGTGGTAAGAAGTGTGGTAAAGAAGAGGAATTGTACAAAACTATGAGACACGCATGCGCAATTAATACAGGTGTGTAAAGAAACTCTGTCTACGAATCTAAACAGAGATACAATGTTTATATTACGTATCAATCGTAGATAAAAGATTATATTCCAGAGTGACGTTTCTATCTAGTAAGCTGAAACTTTCACACATTATGCAACTCAATCATTTTCAAAAAAATGAAAACATAATAAGTAATGATCATGTGTGCAGCGCAAAGCTTTCCTGAGAAATCTAACAGTCACCAAACAATGGATTTTTAAATAGATTTAATTGAAGCGAGCGTAATGGAGTTTCTTCCATTCAACAAAATATCCATTCTGTCTGTCTGTTTGTCAGTCTGTCAGTAACTCCTACGTGATCGACGATAACTTGAGTGTAAGTTCACCGATATTGTTAAAATTTGGTATTCGAGTTCCTTTCAAGTGACTTTGGGTATTATCGGATGCAAGAGTCACTTGTTACTCCTGGAACCTTGGTTGAGGAAATGGAGGATCAAAATAAACGAACAGAAAAGTGTGCATGTCACCTTTGCTCTTCGTCACGCCACATGTCTTCCAGTCATCCTTAATCAAGCTCCCATTCCTCAGTCCAACTCCGTCCGATACCTTGGCCTTACCCTTGACCGACGATTAACATGGCAACTACACACTAAGACAAAACGTACTGACATCACACGACGATACAAGTTACTGCTCGGTTTTCTGGATCGCAGGTCTAAGATTTCTCTGAATAACAAAACTTCGCATCTACAATGTAGTCTTAAAGCCAGCTTGGACCTACGGTCTAGAAGTGTGGGGCAGCACCAAGCCTTCAAATTCCCGTCGTCTCCAAATCCTACAGTCAAAAATTCTTCGAAAAATTACCGATGCTCCTTACTATGTTTCGAACCTTACTCTCCATGAAGACCTCAATGTTCCATTTGTNTCGTCTCCAAATCCTACAGTCAAAAATTCTTCGAAAAATTACCGATGCTCCTTACTATGTTTCGAACCTTACTCTCCATGAAGACCTCAATGTTCCATTTGTCCGAAATCTATCTGTATCCCGATACAGAAAATTCCATGAATCCTTATCTCACCATCCTAATCCTCTTGTACAACTCCTATCTTCCCAGCAAATCCCAGGTAACCCGCCTAGACGTCTAAAGAGGCAGTGGCCTAGAGATCAACTTCTATAAAATATTTATTGTTTTGAAATATTGTAATTATAATTATCTATTTTCAAATCTTATCTAATGTAATATTAATCTACTTTATCATTATTTAATTAAGTTTTTATTACAATTATTTAATAATATTCAAGCCAAGTAAGTGTAGTCACTGGACTACTTCTGCTTCACGTTGCTCCCTCCATGTAATCAATAACAACAGTATCACTTGTTACAATTTTATTATTGTAGTTGTGTTATTCAATAAAATATTTAAAAAAAAAAAAAAAGAGTTCCTTTCACTAAAGCTCAGACTAACTTCGATTTTGGTAATTTTACTCACCTTGTAATGATCCACAAACAAATTATCCAAAAGTATAAAAGGTGCAAATCAGTAAGAATAATCTTCAAAAGTAACTAAATAGGCATCGCGTGGCTCTATCATTGAAGCGAGCGTATAGTAATAAATATGTGTATATTTTAACCATCTCTATTAATTTATAGCGGTGTCGCTGTTGGTATTACTAAAAAATTCAATTTGAAAAAAAATGTTTGTCTCATTGAAAAGATGAAGTTTGATTTTTCGGCCTGAATTTCCAATTTTTAATTTGAAGTTCACGTTTACGTGAGCGTAACGCTTGGACGGATAACGTTGTCCAACGAACTCGCCCTGAGCATTAGTAAAATGAACATGTATACCAAATTTCATCAAAATCGGTCAAGAAGACACACAGACACGGATTGAAACGGATTTCTGTCTTGGAATTTTAAACATCATAGACATAAAAGTGTTTCGTTCTCAAAAGAGAACACAATGCTTCCGTTACCTTCGGTAAGCTCGGAAGCAAAATTGGAATTTCAAAAGGGGAACAATTTTTTTGTTCCCCTTTTGAATTTTAAATATATTTTTTTTAGTAACCAACAGCGACACATCAATAAAGCGCTTCCTGAGAAAAAAAGACAATGTGTAGAAACGAAGTTCCATACACTTTTCATTAAACATAAAATAGTACGTAACGTAACGTTAGTATGTACAGTAAAAACGTTACTTTCTCTATTTCAGACTTTTTAGGTCCACATTAATAAATTTAGTGATATTTTAAGGCAATTGATTCGCACCTTATTCGTCTAGTTATGATATAAATCGATATTACCTAACTAACGATATTTTTAGTATCGATTATCAATGATTTGAACATCGATATTATCGCGGGCTATTGATATTATCTTACAAATAATCATAGATGATTTAATTTATTTATTTTTTATCGTTTATATAAATTGATTAGTTTTTAGTGTGAATGCTATCGAGTGTTAGTGTTGCGGATATTGTTTCATTTCGATTTCTAGTTGCATCGTTTCAGCTAGTTGCGCACTATGGGAAATCCCATATAACACCATCATTTGTATTTATATATGATTTAATTATTCTCCCTTGATTATTTTTGTACAATAAATTATAAACGATTTATTAAAAATTACAAGGAGTAACTGATAAACAATTTATAACTAAACTAAACTGTTAGAAGAAGAAGCTGAAATGTGATTAGGGTTCAAAAAAATCTGGAATCACTCAGAAATTTAAATTTGACTTATTAACGCAGTAATTATTCAATTTCATTTGGTTTTTTTTATGGTGTGATGCATGAGTGCCTTCAGAGATTTGTAAGTCCTGTTAACTCAACTCATGACAAGAAAGTTTAGTTAAAGCATTTACACTCGTAAATATACTTTTTCCGTGGTAGGCTGTAAAATAGTAACTTTAGAGCCTAGAAAACAAAGCTAAAATCAATTTTTTCGTTGCGTGGACTTAAAAAATCTTTTCTTATTACTCCTGGGAGTAAAGAAAAAATTTTTTACGTCCTAGGACGTAACTTTCGTAGGAGCGCTGATTTCTTACTAATGTGGCTCTTAGTACGATTGAATTCCGCTAGATGTCAATGCGTTTTATTTATCTTTTCTTATAGTGTAACCTCTTTTTAAGGTTTCTTTTTTTT
>KZ652804.1:132633-151682 GCA_001010745.2 Gerris buenoi | reverse complement strand
AGGACTAAGTAACCAACCCTAAGAACCTAGAGAAGAAACAAGAGAACTAAAGATCGACAACCGTAGAGAAACTAAGTAACTAAGCCTAAGAACCTAAAGAAGAAACAAGAGAAGTTAAGATCAACAACCCAAGAGAAACTAAGTAACCAACCCTAAGAACCTAGAGAAGAAACAAGAAAACTAAAGATCGACAACCGTAGAGAAACTAAGTAACTAACCCTAAGAACCTAAAGAAGAAACAAGTGAACTTAAGATCAACAACCCAAGAGAAACTAAGTTACCAACCCTAAGAACCTAGAGAAGAAACAAAAAAACTAAAGATCGACAGCCGTACAGGACTAAGTAACCAACCCTAAGAACCTAGAGAAGAAACAAGAGAACTAAAGATCGACAACCGTAGAGAAACTAAGTAACTAACCCTACGAACCTNTTTTTTAATATAGTATGTTTGAAAAATCTTAACTTCACTCAAAAAATTAAGAACAGAATGTATGACCGAGTATAAATGAGGTTTTAGAATAAATGAGGAAAGAAATAGTGTAAAAACTACAGCAAAACATGTTCGAAACAACGTAAACTAATTTTGTTGTTATACAAATTTTCTGTACCTAATTTAAGTTTCTTTAAATGTCTCTAGCATTTATTTTAATTTTAAAGCAGTGGTAAAATAGTCTGCCAATTGGAGTGGCATATAGCTGCCTCGCATCCTTTAATCTATTTTATGCTTTTACAACCTATTTATGAAGTCAAAATTTTTTTATATATTCCCGTTTTTAGATTTTTCATAATTGTTTTCTTTATAAAGTATTTATTTAGCAAAATTTAAAAAGATACTAACTAGGGACAATCTGTAGGCTACTTTCGACAAATATTATATTTCATAAAAATCATATAAGTACTTTTTAAGATATAGGTGTAAATAAAATAACGTTTATGCGCATGTGAAAGAGAAACAAATGGGCGCAGAAGGTTAAAACTTAAATTGGGCTAATTATAACCTGCCATTCAAATTTAAATAAAATCGGACGAGTAGTTTTTTAGATATGCGGGTTCAGAAGAATTGAGCGACAGATCGACAGACAGACAGACATGGAACCAATTATGATCCCTGATGTCGGAAACGAGTTTCTGTCTTGGAATTTTTGAAATCGTAAACATAAAAAATGTTCGTTCTTCAGAAGGATCACATAGCTTTCTTTACCTTCGGTAAGCTTTTAAGCAAAAATTGGTGAGGTATTATACTGGGGATTTAATCTAATTAAACAAGGCATCTTGCTTCGATTTTAATATACATATATGTTATTAAATTATCTCTTAATAATATGTTAGGATGATAATTACAATTGTTTATGTACACGAGGTATTTTAGTTTAGGGCTAAGGGAGTTTTAAAATTTTAAGAATGTTAATACAGACAAGGAAACTTAAGGCGGTGCTCTTTATGAATTTAAAGTAGTTGTATACTTAATCGTCCTCCTATAGATATGCTTTCTCACGTTGTGGATGTCTGAGATAGTCTTAATCTAAGGTATTCAAGGGCCAGGAAGTAAAAAGAATCTGAGGCATTTTCAATAGGCTGCTTTAATGGATCATCGGGGCAGTGCTTTATAAATATAAAGAGTGACACTATGACTGAAACTGGTACAAAAAAATAAAGAGGAACCCCAAATACATAGATATATATATACATCTAAGCATTTAGAGGTTTAGTTTCTAGTTGGTTAGCTAGGTTACTTAACTTTAAGCCAAATCTTACATTTTATTAATATACAACACTATTATTCATACAAAAAAAAATACCTACAGTAAATCGGGTTTAGGGCTGTCATCTTCTTTTATTTGATCAAATTGAATATCAGCCTTCGTTTAACACTAACTGTAGAAAAACATGCAATTTAATGATTGCAGTATACTGGCCTCTTTAAAACTATAACAGTAAGTGTCTAAAGCCAAACAGTACAAGGGAAGTAAGGAACCAAAGCCGTAGGGAAAGTAAGTAACCAACCTTAAGCATCTAAAGACAACCATGCTGAACTACAACCCTAGAGGAACTAAGTAACCAACCCTGAGAACCTAGAGAAGAAACAAGAGTACTAAAGATCGACAACCGTAGAGGACTAAGTAACTAACCCTAAGAACCTAGAGGAGAAACAAGAGAACTAAAGATCGACAACCGTAGAAAAACTAAGTAACTAACCCTAAGAACCTAGAGGAGAAACAAGAGAACTAAAGATCGACAACCGTAGAAAAACTAAGTAACTAACCCTAAGAACCTAGAGGAGAAACAAGAGAACTAAAGATCAACAAACGTAGAGGAACTAAGTAACTAACCCTAAGAACCTAGAGAAGAAACAAGAAAACTAAAGATCGACAACCGTACAGGACTAAGTAACCAACCCTAAGAACCTAGAGAAGAAACAAGAGAACTAAAGATCAACAAACGTAGAGGAACTAAGTAACTAACCCTACGAACCTAAAGAAGAAACAAGAGAACTTATGATCAACAACCGAAGAGAAACTAAGTAACCAACCCTAAGAACCTAGAGAAGAAACAAGAAAACTAAAGATCGACAACCGTAGAGAAACTAAGTAACCAACCCTAAGAACCTTGAGAAGAAATAATAGAACTAAAGATCAACAAACGTAGAGGAACTAAGTAACTAACCCTAAGAACCTAGAGAAGAAACAAGAGAACTAAAGATCAACAAACGTAGAGGAACTAAGTAACTAACCCTAAGAACCTAGAGAAGAAACAAGAGAACTTAAGATCAACAACCGTAGAGGAACTAAGTAACTAACCCTAAGAACCTAGAGAAGAAACAAGAGAACTAAAGATCGACAACCGTAGAGGACTAAGTAACCAACTCTAAGAACCTAGAGAAGAAACAAGAAAACTAAAGATCGACAACCGTAGAGGACTAAGTAACCAACCCTAAGAACATAGAGAAGAAACAAGAGAACTAAAGATCGACAACCGTAGAGAAACTAAGTAACTAACCCTACGAACCTAAAGAAGAAACAAGAGAACTTAAGATTAACAACCGAAGAGAAACTAAGTAACCAACCCTAAGAACCTAGAGAAGAAATAATAGAACTAAAGATCAACAAACGTAGCGGAACTAAGTAACTAACCCTAAGAACCTAAAGAAGAAACAAGAGAACTTAAGATCAACAACCCAAGAGAAACTAAGTAACCAACCCTAAGAACCTAGAGAAGAATCAAGAAAACTAAAGATCAACAAACGTAGAGGAACTAAGTAACTAACCCTAAGAACCTAAAGAAGAAACAAGAGAACTTAAGATCCCCCCTACCGCTAAAGAGCACCGCCTTAAGTTTCCTTGTCTGTATTAACATTAGCTGGGCATCTTAAACTGAAAAACCACCGTGGGAAAACAGGAAATTTAGGTGAGCGCATCAAAATGATCTATTAGTTTAGAGTTTAGAGGCTTCTTCTTTTATTTATCAATAAGTTATCAATTTGATTTTTGGGTTTTATTTCTTATAAATAGGTAAGTTTCATAAAATCGCGATAGCGGTATTTATTGTTGAGTAATATTTTTATATTGTTACTGTTTCTAAAATATTTTTCTTTCTAAATAGATTACTGTTAAGATTTTCTTTCAGTTAACAAGTAATAATGGAAATGTTAACTCCAATGAAAAAACATATGTGAGGGATATTTTGCATGATTGCATAAGTCCTTCTTACTTCTTATTAGAAAAGAATTAAGAGAAATTCTAAATGGGCAGAATTTATTATAGTGTTGACTAAGAAATCCTTTTGTTTCGCATTAACAGGAATAATAAATTAATTATTATTTCTTTATAAAGCATCGGTCTTAGACAACTCGGACAGTCCAGTGTTTTAAACTTATCAGTTGCTTGGAGTTTTCGTAATTAAATTTAATTATTATTAAAATTACTTCATACCGACATGAAATCAAATTCGTCCTTGATGTCCTCGTTTAGATTTTTCCCGGGAAAACGATTTTTACCTTAGTTATAGATCATTATTTATATTTGGTACGTTTTGAATTTTTTTTATCAATATCTTTAGAACCGATAACGAAAAGTTCTTGGGGATCGTGCCCCCAAATGTATAGCATTTTTGCCTCGGGGTATGATTTTAACCTGAATGCCAAATTACATCAAAATTGTTTCTGTATTTAGGCTTTAGGCTTTATGTGTCTGCACACACTACAAAGACAGACTTTTTTAAAATCACATTATTGGACTTATGAGACTTCCAAACGTGTAAATCCATCAAAATCTCTAAATCTTTGTGTTATTACATTACCCTTTCTTTAAATAAAGAAAGAAAAAACCAAAGAACAAATTTATACATTATAATATTACATTAAATATATGTTTGTCTTGAAGGAATTCGATATTTGTTATTCGTTATGTAGTGGAAATTTCATAAATAAAGTTGAAAATGTACAACATTAAAGATTATTTTGAACTTTTTTGTTACTTCATAGAATTACTTTATATAGAGCAAGTGAGCAGACCAAGCTGATCAAAATACGATAATACGTTATTTATGAAAGATTTTCCCTGATCAAAAATATATACATACCTTGTCTTAATTTACTATAATAGTTCTAAATTGGAGCATATATGTCAGTAAATAAATGAATAAATATTATAGTCCAGGAGATAGCGTGTAAAAAAGTGTCTGACTCACATCAAGCTAGAATATTGTGTAGAAGTTAATATTTTGGGAATTTTAAGAAAATTTGGTTGACTAAGTTCGTAAAATTTAAATAACCAACCTATTAAGTAACAATCTAACATAAACTTGATTTTTAGACTACAAACAACTTCTTTTCTCAGGATCTTGGAAATCACATTGTCCAATGGGTAGTTATTTTGATTAAATAATAGTGTTGTATATTAATAAAATATAAGATTTGACATAAATTAAAGTAACCTAGCAAAGCAACAGAAACTTAACCCTTAAATGCTTACTATATACTACCCTTATGCTTGTAGATGTATATATCTTTGTGTTTGGGGTCTCTCGTCTTTTTTTTGTACCAGTTTTAGTCATAGTGTCACCCTTTATATATAAAGCACTGCCCCGATAATCCCATTAAAGCAGCCTATTGAAAATGCCTCAGATTCTTTATACTTCCTGGCCCTTGAATACCTTAGATTAAGACTATCTCAGACATCCACAACGTGAGAAAGCATATCTATTGGAGGACAATTAAGTATACAACTGCTTTAAATTCATAAAGAGCACCGCCTTAAGTTTCCTTGTCTGTATTAACATTCTTAAAATTTTAAAACTCCCTTAGCCCTGAACTAAAATACCTCGTGTTCATAAACAATTGAAATTATCATCCTAATATATTATTAAGAGATAATTTAATAACATGTAACATTAATATTAAAATTAAAGCAGGAAATGTCTGGTTTAATTAGATTAAATCCCCAGTATTATACTCCACCTAATTTTGCTTCCCTGCTTACCGAAGGTAAAGTAAGCTATGTGATCGTTCTGAAGAACGAATATTTTTTTGTCTCCGATTTAAAAAAATCCAAGACAGAAACCCTTTTAGGTGGTCAGGGAGCATATTTGGTTCTATGTCTGTCTGTGGTCTGAACGTCTGTCTGTCTGTGCGAACCAACAATTCTTCAACAAATACTACACTTCTGATTTTAATAAAATTTGGATGGTAGGTCACAATTAGCCCATTGTTGGTTTCTTATAAGTTTGAACCTTTTGCGCGCCCATTTGTTTCTCTTCAACATGCGTATATAAACATAGATATTTTTACACCTATATCTTCAAAGGTACTCATCTGTTTATTATGATATTTGGACAGTTTGTCGAAAGTAGAGAGCACCAGATTAATTTCCAAAGACTACGCTCTTTTTCTGCTTAATTGATACTTAGAATAATTAGAAATTAATTTTTATGTTTTTGATAGTATTCATACTACGGAAAGATTAAATTTTAATTTAAATCAAATTATAATTATTTTTAACTACGAGAAANGGAGGACAATTAAGTATACAACTGCTTTAAATTCATAAAGAGTACCGCCTTAAGTTTCCTTGTCTGTATTAACATTCTTAAAATTTTAAAACTCCCTTAGCCCTAAACTAAAATACCCCGTGTTCATAAACAATTGAAATTATCATCCTAATATATTATTAAGAAATAATTTAATAACAAATATGTATATTAAAATCGAAGCAAGATGTCTTGTTTAATTAGATTAAATCCCCAGTATAATACCTCACCAATTTTTGCTTAGAAGCTTACCGAAGGTGAAGAAAGCTATGTGATCCTTCTGAAGAACGAACATTTTTCATGTTTACGATTTCAAAAATTCCAAGACAGAAACTCGTTTCCGACATCAGGGATCATAATTGGTTCCATGTCTGTCTGTCTGTCGATCTGTCGCTCAATTCTTCTGAACCCGCATATCTAAAAAACTACTCGTCCGATTTTATTTAAATTTGAATGGCAGGTTATAATTAGCCCAATTTAAGTTTTAACCTTCTGCGCCCATTTGTTTCTCTTTCACATGCGCATAAACGTTATTTTATTTACACCTATATCTTAAAAAGTACTTATATGATTTTTATGAAATATAATATTTGTCGAAAGTAGCCTACAGATTGTCCCTAGTTAGTATCTTTTTAAATTTTGCTAAATAAATACTTTATAAAGAAAACAATTATGAAAAATCTAAAAACGGGAATATATAAAAAAATTTTGACTTCATAAATAGGTTGTAAAAGCATAAAATAGATTAAAGGATGCGAGGCAGCTATATGCCACTCCAATTGGCAGACTATTTTACCACTGCTTTAAAATTAAAATAAATGCTAGAGACATTTAAAGAAACTTAAATTAGGTACAGAAAATTTGTATAACAACAAAATTAGTTTACGTTGTTTCGAACATGTTTTGCTGTAGTTTTTACACTATTTCTTTCCTCATTTATTCTAAACCCTCATTTATACTCGGTCATACATTCTGTTCTTAATTTTTTGAGTGAAGTTAAGATTTTTCAAACATACTATATTAAAAAAAAACTTTAGTTGATTCTACTTCTACTACTTAGCTTTTCTTCTACCAAAAAATGTAAGTTTAGAAAGTGCTGTGATCTTCAGCAAACCTTCATGGTAGTATATAGGGCACCCCATACCCCATGCTTTCGGAGTAATTGAATACTTAATATCAGTAAAGCTACTCAGGTTCTCTGAGTGGATAAACCCGATTTAATAAATCTTCTTCAGTAAATCCTTGGACGGTTTTCTAGCCTCCGATTTAAAATATTAGGTGTGAAGAGTACACTAGACTTTCTTCACCTTTATTATTTAACTCAAAGTATAAGTTCATCTGTTAATTTTAATTATACATAATTGAATTAATGGATGAACTTACGTATAAGATCACTTAGTATGTATACAACATTTTATTCTATTGCAAGATAAACGGCAAATTTTCACACTTTTATACATGACAAACACTAGATATTAGGTGAAGAAATAGGATTTTTAGTTAGTTTTTTTAAATAAAAAATTGTTTTTAACTTTAAACAAATATAGTGACAACCAGTAGCATATCTATGGAATTTTATAAAAATGCATCCAAATTGTAAGTACAAAATAATTAATATCTAAAAGAACCTGAATTATATTTAACATGGACTATAAACAGAGATTAATTATTTCAGATTGACAATATAGGTTAGAGGGAAATTAACAATTTAAAAACTACAGGATGAAATAGTAATGTTCTGGTGAGGTAGATATAGAAAGCATTTTAATTATGTATTATGTTTCAAAATATAGCAAAATTATAAGCGTTCCTGACAATAATTGTGGTTTTCAGCCTGAAGATGACCCAAAAAGGGGTCGAAATATCGCAAAAGTGAGCTTTTAATACATTTAGAACCTACTTATCAAAAAGAATCATTTACAAGGAATCAAACCTAACTGCTTATTAAAGATTAAACGTTTTAATTGCAATAACTAGTAGCTAGTAAATAGTTAACACCTGCAATTAAAAAGTATTTCAAAGAACCTTGATATCTGGAATTCCTAATCAGTCTCTTTCTTAAGAGTCTAAGATAGTCCTCTAAAAGCAAGGTCTTCCTTTGCGCTCTATAGATTTCCATTTTTTCAGAGGACCTTGGTGGGTTGGTAGGCTCATAAACCAGTAAACTTGTGTACTAAACATTTGAAATAAAAAGAAAGAAATTCTATTTTTATAAGGTATCGGTAGTATTCATACTACGGAACGTTCAAATTGAAATATGTGATCGTTCTAAATAACGAACATTTTTTTAAGTCTCTCCGATTTCAGAGTTAGAGCTCCCGTACACTGGAAATGAGGGGGAGGTCCGTAGTTCGAGTCCCGGCGCTGAAGTCTATTTTTCTCTGTCTGTCTCCCTTTGTAAATAAAAAGAAAGAAGTTATTAATGCATATTTAACATTATTGTTTAAATTAAACTGCTAACCGGTCGAATTAAAATGAAGTTAACATTTATTGAGAATTTACATTTTATGAATATATCGAATCTTTCTGTGACAACGTTCAATTATACAAATTAACATTTGACATTTGGAGTTGTTTAGCATTAAATTTCATTCTAGGTTTTTCTTTTTTCGTGCAACCAACTAGTTATGTTAAAAGGGGATGTAAAAATTGTTTTTATTACTACGTATCAATTAGGTGATCTAAATTATGTTGTTTTTCTTATACCAGGGCCAACATCTAGAAATCATAATTGGTGAAGGTATAATTAAAATGAATTCCACAGAAAGGAATTGGATAAATATAAAAAGAATGTCTGTTTCTTTTCCTCTTGGATTATAATTGCTCCAAAACAGGATGTTTTCAGCCCTGGGCTAAACTCGTCTCATCCCCTAGTAAAAACAATTATGCTTTATATGACATTTTTGAACACCAGAATCCGAAAGAAAAACAACATTTAAGCCACGGAGGTTGTAAAATTAAATTTTCCTACAGTTTACCGATAAAGTGGTTGTTATCTCACTCAAAATAGTACGCAAAACAGCAGATTCCTGCACTTTCTACTTTACCGCACTCGTTTTACTTTACCGCACTCCAGTGTTGCAACTTACGAACATAAAGAACTCAAATCTAAACAAAGATTTAATAATCTAAATTATAATTATAATAACAATGACAACTAATGGTTATTTTTTGACTAACTTCACGATTTAAACAATATATATCAAATATAAAAATGTTGAAGATAAAAAATCTAAAATAAAGAATGAAATGTGATGAGTAAGGGTTATGATGAGAAATAAGTTTGTAAAAAATAATCCGGCAAAAAAAGGCAACACTGTTTATAAACAGAACAGCTGGTTTACTTGATATTGTAAAACCTTTTATACATGTTGACAAACACTCTATTATTTTCAATTTATTTACAGATTAAAAACTAACTGTAGGAAAAATGTAATGTGCAACTCGAGCTTAAAGTGTCTTTGCTGCACTCGAGAAACCTTTCCACCCTCGCCTTTGGCTCAGGCGTAAATATTTCTCTCGAGTGCAGCAAAGTGCCACTTTCCGCACTAGTTGCACAAATAACTATTACGATAGTTTCCCAAGAAAGTGGTTTATGCCTATATACCTATATAAGTGGATGTCTTTCTTTATTTTACATCAAGCACTCAAACGTAATATTATTAAATACATAATTATTGTATTTTTTTAATGTTATTATACCTCTACCTTAGCTGGTAATTATTTCTTAAACAAGGGACCTTTGATTTGTTAATAACTGCTTACAGTGTTTTTATTTAGCATTAAAATACACTCAACTCTAAATGCTCAATAAGAAAAGGAAAAAAAGCTCATGTTTTACACAAGATTAATTTTAAGACACTTTTTTTAGATTGTTACTCCCCTTATAAAAATAGTGTGATATTGCTTTGTTCTAAAGTACATTGGACTAAACATCCCTTTGCCTCAATTTAATAATTTTTCCTTAATTTAATAGAACAAAACAATATTGGCAGATATCAGATATAATATATAAAACGTGAGAGAGGGATCTAAGAAGCAAAACATTATTTTAAGTATACGATAAGCGGCAAGGTGATATGTACCATACTAATTGGAAATTATTAATATGTTTAAATTAAGAAGTCTCTAATTTCATAGAGATTGATCATTTCATGATTTTATGCCACTGAAGTTTCGTTAAGCCTGGTCTATACGCAATGTTTTGTCATCAGAGTTGCATCTTCATGCCAGACTGATCGTTATGGAAAAAAAACTTTAAGTGATATTTACATTACGTGCCTTTACATTGATAAATAAATCATAGTACATATTATGTATGTACCTCAAGAATTATTGAGATAGATTTCTTAGATTGGTTTATTATAGATTTCTTCCATCCCAGCTTCAAAAAAATGTTAATGTCAAAATGCTTTGACTTTGACCCAATTAATGTTCGCACTCTCTTTGCTGTGAACCGTTGGAAATAAGTATTAGTAGATCTTTTTGGAGCCTATCTCCTTTGTTGCTCCGTGATTGCTCCGCCTTGTATCCTTTGTTGCCCCGCCTGCGTATGCTTTGGCGTATGCTTGTGGTTTTTACTGACACAGTTATTTTACTTGCCAGAGGTAAGAAAGAATTTGGTATATAGAGAGATCTATTAACTTCTGAAGAAGTTGCGAGTCCAGTGCCGCAAATCTAAGGCTATTTTCTTTCGCTACTATACGCACTAAACTACCAGTTGCGATTTGCGATCCCTGACGTCGCGGGACAGACTGGCAGCTGAGCGAAGTTTGGCCGACAAGACTGCCACGCATCTACAATCTACATGTCCATTCTTGTTTTCAGTCTTGCATGTACACAAGTTTCAGCCCACCAGTCTTTTGTGAAGCTTTATTTATTTCGTGCCTAGTGTCAAACATGCCGTCAACACATAATGTTTTGTTTGATAAATCTTGGTTGATCATGTTGTAAGAGTTACAATGCGTAACTGACAACAAAACGTTACTTGTAAACCAGGCTTTAGAGATACGAAAATAAAACGAGCTCATTAATTTGAGATCTACATTAAAAAGAAGAGTCGCCATCAATCTCCATCAATCCAATCTATTCTGACATAAAATAAGGTTTAATTTAAAGTAATTGTTGTAGAAGTTTAGTGATAATAGTTTGTAGATAGTAGATAGTGTAGAAGGAAGATGGTTATTTTGCGGTGAAGAGTAGGGCTGATATAGAGCGTTGCCCGGAATTAGGTCCAATCGGTTGAAAGGACAGGAAGAGGACGCTCCCCATACAGTCTGCTACATATATGGCATGCGTCTACTAAATAGGCACTAAACTAGATCACAACTGCCTCTTCACACACTAGAAGGACAATTGATAGCACCACATCTGACGTCACATACTATGGTCTCATATGACCACCACTTGTAAAACACATCTTACTACATTATAAATCTGTAATATACTGAAACTACCCATGATTCTTGGGAGTTGTTGTTAGAATTTAAATCGCGAACATATTCCAGATAACCCACCTCGTCGCCTGAAGAGGCAGTGGCCTAGAGANTATTCATAAAGGTGGGCTTAAATAAAGTGTGAAAGAGGCACATAATTGTTAGCCTGCCTGACAACTGTCACGTATGCACAGATGTACCTTCACCAGACAGACGTTTATTTAAACCTGGCAGCATCCAGTTTATTTCTGGCTCCTTTTAAAACACTAGATAACTAAATGAAAACATATTTTGAATCTTTACATTTATGACGATTATAGTTTAATTATCTTATCCAATGTCTTTAGAGTTTTAAATGATAGAACTATAGAACTACCGCTTCTTGCAATTTTTAACCTCCTCTTGATGAGGTAAGGAGAAGGCATCATAAGGCCTTTAAATAATTCTCTTTGTCCATAACCTACAGATATTATTACTTTTACTATCCATTCACCGCATTTTGTAAACCAACTGTGTGTAGTGTAGACTACAAAACCAACTAGATACTATTAGGTTAGAATAAAAACGTCTTAGATGTAGCAAATGTAAGGTTATAATAATCGTCAGGGGCAACGGTTTTAGAACGTATACGTTAGAAAATGTTTTGATGCTAACTGCAGTACAATATCTCGTATGCTGTTAATTTCACGATTGGTTTGGAGTTCGACGTTTCGCTTCCACTACTGGAAGCATCTTTAGGGGTGTAGTGCATCGTTATGTTTACTTGAAGTAATAACAAGATATGCTGCTAGAAGTTATATACGCGAAAACAACCCAAGAAAACCTAGGCACCAATATTAGTTATTTCTTTGATTTTTCTTTCATGAATGAATAATTTGAGACACTGTTTAATATGCACGAGCTTTTTGTTTTATCAGAGAATAGAGTGAAAATGTGACGCCAATGAATAATTCTAATCTAGTAACAGAAAATTAAGAGGCAAGATTCAAAAATATTTAGATAGAGGTATGTTATGGTTCAAAAAAAGAAAAAGTTCTGGCTTCGAAAATGAAAATTTAATTTGTAGAGAGACGCGGCGTTCGTTTTTATGTACTATTGACGCAAAAATAACTAGTAAACAGATTCTTCTCAATTTAATCTGTTTTTATTGATAAATATGTACTTATTATTAACCCCAGATGAATTTATTAACTTTTTCTTTATGTTCTTTTGGAAACTATAGTCTATTATTTGAAAGTGTGCTAATATACATCCCAAACTTTGGGGGTTTATATATGCAATTGTTTAAATTTAGTATCCTGTATATTTGGTCAATTCACTGGCATATCCAAAAATAATATTGCCAATATGAAACAACACTACCAAAATACTACTAAATTACTCCTTCTTTATTCTAAACCAACGGAAATCTAATAATCAAAATGATATAGTGATGCTAGGATTATAACTATTACATAAATACTAATTATTTTTATTTTAAACTATTATAAATAAGGTCGCGCAATTGTATAATCAGGAGTTTTCTCGTGATCGTGGGAGTTCCTGAACTTTTGGATTCAATCATTTAGAACCAGAATAATTAGTCCAAGGAAAAAGAACTTTACATAAGGATGCTTATCTACAGCTTTAGTTTATAAAAACAGGAAATATGTTTGGAAAGTTAATATTATCATTTCGTATAATAACAATGTACTTAATTTCTTACAATTCTGCTGCTTCATATTCCATTTACATTATTATGAATACAATTAATAAATATGAGATTATCCTCATTAACTCCCCCATTGTTAAACGCTTAAAACGTCTACAATTTTTCTTCCAACTATATTATGTATATTGTATATTTATTTGCTTAAGTATTTACTCATTGCATTTTATATATAATGCATGTTCAATCCAGAGAAACAAACAGAAAAATAGGATACCTATACCTTATAAGGACTTAAAGAAGAGTATTACATGCAATCTTTACTCAATTGTATGTCTCCTATTACAATAGTTAATAAAATGCAATTTATGCTTAAAATTATACTTAGTATTTCATCGTTTTCTTTTAAAATAATATTTTTATTATTTAAAAAAATATTAAAACAATCGCAACGACAAATTTAAACAAAACTTGTTTTTTTACAAAGTGAAACTTAATTTAAATACAATAATATTTAATATAATAAATTTATTTACAAAACAAATGTGTTAAACAGGGTATTTTTTACACTTCGTTATCGATTTTTATCATAACAACGTCGATATTTTAACAAAACAAACGTGAAAAAAATGACAAACATAAGTGCAGTATAGGAAATCTTGCTGACTGCTGATGGTCAAGACCGCGTAAGTTTTTAATAATTATGGAGAGGTGATCGTAAAAAAAAGTTTTACAGATGAATGTGTTTTCCTATGCCCCTACAATATTAGTAGGCATAAAAAAATTAATAATTATTAATTTAGNAATCATTTAGAACCAGAATAATTAGTCCAAGGAAAAAGAACTTTACATAAGGATGCTGAGAGTTTTAAATTAAAAACCATTACAATGAAATCCGCATTCTAGTTTTGTTTTGTTATTAGCATTGGCTGCTTTTGAGCTGCTGTCATTGTCCTCTCTTTTTGTCTTTCACTTGCAAAAGGCTTTACATTTTACATCTAAGGTGAATTTTGCTGTACGGTATAAATTGTGTTGTTCCATGTCACTTGGCAGAATTTTGACGTTGGGCAGATAATAATTCATAATTCGCATGCATATTTTTCATGCCTCCAGAAAACGAATGAATAAACATAATGAGTCCTAAACATCACCGACATTAAAGGAAGAGTATATAGACAAAAGTTAAATATTTAATTAGTTGCGTTTTTTCTAGTTGTCGGGTAAAATTTACAGCATACCGAGAATTAAAAAACCAAATTACTTTATCCGTTGACAAATTTTATGTTACTGTATGAAGTACGAAAAGAAAGCTAATAAAACAGGTCTGTCTTGTCAGATTGTCCGTTGGCGTCTATCAGCTGGCATGTTTCAATCAGGGCCGTACCGAGGCTATGGCGAAGGTGGCCCTTGCCAAGGGCGCAAAATGGGGAAGAGGGAAAACATTTTTTGATTCGTGAATTGAGCAAAATGATAACTTTAACTTATAAATTCGGTATAATTTCGGTTACGTGAGCTGTCAATTCGTGTTTTTATGATGAACATTAATCACATTGTGACATTGTGTAAGTCATTGTTCTGGTTAAGAANAAAAGTTTTACAGATGAATGTGTTTTCCTATGCCCCTACAATATTAGTAGGCATAAAAAAATTAATAATTATTAATTTAGAACTAAAAATAACAACTTCTCACTCAATTATTTACGGAACATTACAGTTATGAATACAACTAACATTTATTAAAACAATAAAATATTGAGAGCGTCGTTGTAAAAAATATATTTGCTTAGAAATGTGATTTTAAAAAAAAATAAAAATAAGTGATTATTCCTACATTATACAAATAAAAACATTTGCATATAACATAAAAAGTCTGGTGAAATTGCGGAAATTCTATTTTGAGATTTTAATGGATTTAAGTCCTCAAATTCAAAAAAACGTGTATGCGTGGTATTTTTTTTTTTTTTTTTATTAAATGACTGTCTGACGTTTGTAGTTTAGTCTGTGGTCTGTACAGACAAATAGAGTCTACAGGACTTAAATCGAAGAAATTTGGCATACATGTAAAGAAAAATTATATCCCGAGATGAAAATCGAGAAATTAATTTAAACCTGCAAATTTGGGGGTGCTTACGAAAAATTCTAATTAAATACAAATCTAACCAAATAAATAGTTTTTCTGGAAGAATTCTTTTGTCCGAGATAAAAATGAAAGTAAATCTGATTTGCCTGAAAATAAAAATTAAGTGTAATGGTAATGACACTTTAGAAAATTTTCATCTGAGTTCAATGAAATTTTGAGGGATTACGCGGGTTATGTCCCTTATGAATGTCATCGCTCGCGGATCCATGTAGGATCCGCGGAGGTGTACCATCTGTACCCCCAAACGTCAATTTCTTGCGACCTAATAGTACGATTTTGCTCAATTATGGAAGATATTTGAAGATCGAATTTATAATAATGCCCTATGAATTTCAAATTAAATTTAATGATCAGATCAATCACAGATCACAGTCACTACGCATACGCAAACGAGAGGTCCTTGCCACACGCATAACTTCCATAGTTTTCATCAGATTTCGATGGAATTTTGAAGGATTGTGCATCAGGTTATTCTCTATGGTTCCTTATGAATTTCGATTTAATTGGATTTTTAGTAGCCCCTACACATGCGCAAACTTAAAAATTTTTTAAAAAAGGTTCTAAGAACCGATTTTACTCAGAGTTGGTAGTTGGTGGTTTGTTAGAGACTGACTACAGATGATCCCCATTTATCTATTTTCGAAGAAGCAAACTGCCACAATAATTGGCAGTCTATTTTATAATTGTGGTTTTTATTCCCCGCAAATGAGTTGACCTTCAGTTGACAGTGATCTTCCTCCCGCTTTAAAGGTCAAGGGTGCATAAGTCATCATGCTCGGTCATTGAGCTTGTAGATTTATATCAAAAACAAACATGCAAACCTACAGACACAGATAGACTTCACAGATAGACTTCAGATATCTGGGTATTTATGTTGTACAACTAAACATAATCTTTTGTTCCTATTTTTATCAGTAATATGAAAATTTTGGGAATACCTAACATTACAGATTACGTTTGTAATCTGTATGTGTGTTCTACATCTTTAAGCTTACAAATATATTTATAAATATACATAATCTAGTTATAGACAATGTTCAAACAGTGTATTCTGGATTAGAGATTGACTTAAGCAATTGACATTTTCATGTCTTTACTTTGGCACATAAACTCAAAAAGGATAACCAAAAAAGACACCAAAAAGCGTTACCAATAAACGACATAAAATTTGATATAGTTCATTGATATGACTTTTAACAAAAATTTAGTTTAAAAAAAAAAAAAAAAAAAAAAAAAAAAAAAAAAAAAAAAAAAAAAANGTCATCATGCTCGGTCATTGAGCTTGTAGATTTATATCAAAAACAAACATGCAAACCTACAGACACAGATAGACTTCACAGATAGACTTCAGATATCTGGGTATTTATGTTGTACAACTAAACATAATCTTTTGTTCCTATTTTTATCAGTAATATGAAAATTTTGGGAATACCTAACATTACAGATTACGTTTGTAATCTGTATGTGTGTTCTACATCTTTAAGCTTACAAATATATTTATAAATATACATAATCTAGATATAGACAATGTTCAAACAGTGTATTCTGGATTAGAGATTGACTTAAGCAATTGACATTTTCATGTCTTTACTTTGGCACATAAACTCAAAAAGGATAACCAAAAAAGACACCAAAAAGCGTTACCAATAAACGACATAAAATTTGATATAGTTCATTGATATGACTTTTAACAAAAATTTAGTTTAAAAAAAAAAACATTTCTATATTAATCGCCCAATTATTATTGTAATTAGTTTCTCATAATTAATAATATTTATATTACACTTTCTATAATGAGATATTAAGATTTTATTGTAATATTTGGATCAAACATATAACCTTAATAAAGATAACCTTACTAGATTAGTTTTGTAGCAAAAAGCTTGATTTTCCGGTTAAATCCGCGTCACGATTGGTTTGGAGTTCGACGTTTCGCTTCCACTACTGGAAGCATCTTTAGGGGTGTAGTGCATCGTTATGTTTACTTGAAGTAATAACAAGATATGCTGCTAGAAGTTATATACGCGAAAACAACCCAAGAAAACCTAGGCACCAATATTAGTTATTTCTTTGATTTTTCTTTCATGAATGAATAATTTGAGACACTGTTTAATATGCACGAGCTTTTTGTTTTATCAGAGAATAGAGTGAAAATGTGACGCCAATGAATAATTCTAATCTAGTAACAGAAAATTAAGAGGCAAGATTCAAAAATATTTAGATAGAGGTATGTTATGGTTCAAAAAAAGAAAAAGTTCTGGCTTCGAAAATGAAAATTTAATTTGTAGAGAGACGCGGCGTTCGTTTTTATGTACTATAGACGCAAATTAACTAGTAAACAGATTGTTCTCAATTTAATCTGTTTTTAAAGATAAATATGTACTTATTATTAACCCCAGATGAAGTATTAACAAAAGAAAAATCTTTATGTTCTTATGGAAACTATAGTCTATTATTTGAAAGTATGCTAATATACATCCCAAACTTTGGGGGTTTATATATGCAATTGTTTAAATTTAGTATCCTGTATATTTGGTCAATTCACTGGCATATCCAAAAATAATATTGCCAATATGAAACAACACTACCAAAATACTACTAAATTACTCCTTCTTTATTCTAAACCAACGGAAATCTAATAATCAAAATGATATAGTGATGCTAGGATTATAACTATTACATAAATACTAATTATTTTTATTTTAAACTATTATAAATAAGGTCGCGCAATTGTATAATCAGGAGTTTTCTCGTGATCGTGGGAGTTCCTGAACTTTTGGATTCAATCATTTAGAACCAGAATAATTAGTCCAAGGAAAAAGAACTTTACATAAGGATGCTGAGAGTTTTAAATTAAAAACCATTACAATGAAATCCGCATTCTAGTTTTGTTTTGTTATTAGCATTGGCTGCTTTTGAGCTGCTGTCATTGTCCTCTCTTTTTGTCTTTCACTTGCAAAAGGCTTTACATTTTACATCTAAGGTGAATTTTGCTGTACGGTATAAATTGTGTTGTTCCATGTCACTTGGCAGAATTTTGACGTTGGGCAGATAATAATTCATAATTCGCATGCATATTTTTCATGCCTCCAGAAAACGAATGAATAAACATAATGAGTCCTAAACATCACCGACATTAAAGGAAGAGTATATAGACAAAAGTTAAATATTTAATTAGTTGCGTTTTTTCTAGTTGTCGGGTAAAATTTACAGCATACCGAGAATTAAAAAACCAAATTACTTTATCCGTTGACAAATTTTATGTTACTGTATGAAGTACGAAAAGAAAGCTAATAAAACAGGTCTGTCTTGTCAGATTGTCCGTTGGCGTCTATCAGCTGGCATGTTTCAATCAGGGCCGTACCGAGGCTATGGCGAAGGTGGCCCTTGCCAAGGGCGCAAAATGGGGAAGAGGGAAAACATTTTTTGATTCGTGAATTGAGCAAAATGATAACTTTAACTTATAAATTCGGTATAATTTCGGTTACGTGAGCTGTCAATTCGTGTTTTTATGATGAACATTAATCACATTGTGACATTGTGTAAGTCATTGTTCTGGTTAAGAAAAGGAAGTGGTTCGCAATTAGCAAATTAGCAAAAATTGAGTGTCAGCCTGACACACGGAACCAAAAATTATCGCTGATGTCTCTGAAGTGGATTTCTCTTCGGAGACATAAAAATGTAAAAATGTCGTTCTTCAGAACGATCACATAGCTTCCGTTACCTTCGGTAAGCTCGGAAGCAAAAATATACAAAGGGTAAGGTAGCCTACTAACTAAAGGGTACTAATATTATTAGTTTT
>KZ652804.1:72373-115932 GCA_001010745.2 Gerris buenoi | reverse complement strand
GTAAAAATGGTCAACAGCTTCTATTTTCGCTTTTATCTTTGAAACCGGGGCCCTGGGTAAATGCCCAATCGTCCCGAACCTGCATGGATTATTATTACTCCATGGAAACAAACATAGGTGTAACATTACTCATTTATGCCTCTAAACCAAGTTGACTAGCAAACAAGAAAATTATAATACCATTCTTATTTCTTGTATAATCTCAGCCATGTTTGCTTGTAGTAGGGTTTAGGACTATCTTCTCGCTTTATAAGTCATTAGATCGACTCGAATTACCTTTAAGGTGAAACATTTTCAACACAAATAGTATAAATACCCATTTTTATTAACATTAACTATTTATTAGCCGCCATTCCATGTATATACCTCTTGCCTTTGTCAATCAGGATATCAATTAAAATTAAATCTATAAATTTATTTTAATTATTTGGGTTGTACATGTATGGTTGTGTTTTCATTTCGCTTCAACCATAATAATTGAAATCAAAATTATAAGCTTCCGCAGGTATTGCTATTGTCATTTAATTAGTTTCAGCCTCGAATTATGCACGGCTCAGATGTTAATCAAAGAACCGAGGTTTCACTTCGAATTAATTTTATAAACCATTGTTAGAAATCTTAACAGCAGTCTAAACCTTTTTAGCTTGAATAGAAATAGAGGTTTGTAAAATTCAAGGATTTAATCAGGTGTAGCCATGAACATTTTTGGTAAAGAAAATTATCCTGTAGACAACAAATTTAGCTTATTTACTCCTTCTTGCCTTTATAATTCTATAAGTAATAAAAAAAAAGTAATCTTAGTTTCTTATCCTTAGATAAAGAACAAAAAATAAAAGGTTTTGTCTTCCGCTGTTTCGGAGTTCTTTGTAAAAAGTATGTCTAACAAACTTATTTATTATTACACTTCCAATTCTTCCTTCTTAAAAACTACCAAATACATTAAAAAAAAGAATAAAATAAAATAAACTTTGCTTTCCTTCAATATTAAATAAGAATTAAGTTAGAAAATACAAATGAGAAGAAGGTGAAGATCTAAAGATTTTCTCTCAAAATTTTGGGGCACACAAACACCAAACTTTTTAACAAGGATATGGTTTAGTTCTGGGTTACAGAAGAAATTTTCTTTACGCGAAAAACGACTTGATAAATGTGACGCTTTAAAATATCGTGTCAGGAAATTAGGATTTAACTGGAGGTCGATAGGTTTTCATTTATAGTATAATACAATAGTAGGCAATGAAAAATGCAACTTTTAAATATCGTGCCAGGAAGTTGGATTTACCAGGAGATCAATAGGTTTTAATTTATACTACAATACAATAGTGTAATGCAAAAAGCAACTTTTAAATATCGTGCCAGGAAGTTAAATAATGAATGATAGATTGATTTTCACTTGTATTCATTGTTTTCACTATATTTTGCCGATAGAAGTTCTAAATTGTATGTCAAATAATATCAGAGCTATAAGCGGACCAAATAGTATTCAAAATGGATTAATGTTCCATAATTTTACACTTTAAGATCCATCTACAATATTAATTAGGCAAATATATACTGGTTTTCTCCACTCATGGAAATAATATTGAAGTTGTCGATGTGTGGATTCAATGCCCAAAAACATATCCATGAGGAAATAAGTTCTTTTTTGTCATAAATTGTTTCTATCTTGAGAACAAATTATGACGAATTTAAACGACAATAAATTTTATTACAATTGTTGGATTTTAATAATATAATTCTATGTAGTACTCTTTTTTTAATACATAATATATTGAAACTTTACGGTCATTAAGGGATAAATAAACTTATTTATATAAGAGTAATTTACTGATCGTTCGAAACATCAGTAATAATATTCTAAAGTTTATTATGTAGTACCACTTTCGATGAAAAGTTGAAGAATATGCTTTAAGAATTCAAAAATCAATTCATAAATAGCGTAATATGGTACAATATCCTTCTCATCAGATATCCGTTATTCATTTAATACGTTCATTAAAGTATTCTTGGGTAATATTTTAATTCTTTGATTAAGCACCAACTACGTTCATTTATATTAGTCAAGTCTATGGCTATTCCAGATGTTGTCCTTTGAGAAAGCAGTGTTTCTCTGTGGGAGACCCTATCATTCTTGTATGTGCTACCCGTCTACATGTGTATTTGATACAAGACATCCTCTGACCACATCCGCTGTTAACATCCTCTTAATTATAGTACACGTAGTATTGATCTTTTGCGCTATAAATATTTCGTTATATGACATTATATCTGTAAACATAATAAATCTAGATCATCGCTGCTTCGTCCACAACCATGTGGAAAACTCAAACCCATCTTAAGGCGAAACCAAATGACAATCACAAAATTAGTATAAATTTAAATTATAATATAGCTCAACTCAATAGTATACAGGTCGTTTTCTCAAGAATATTCTAGTTTCCGAGATATTGATGAAAATAAATCTGATTTATTTAAATTCAAAAATAAAAATCTATCATGTTTTCATATGATCACTTCTTAAATACCGTATTGTTTCAATTATAAGACGCACTTCTTTTCCGTTTTCGTTCGCGAAAATCAAGATGCGTCTTATAATCATTGAGTTCAATTGTAACAATTATAACTAACAATCTTTTTTTCCTGTGAACATGTCCTTCGAGAGTACTGCTGAGATCTTGTTCTTTACTTTATATATTTATAACCTTTTAAATTATGCCGGGATATCATTATCAGGACATCCTATTTCATCAATTTTTCTGGAACTTTAATGAGTAGTTTAATTTCTGATGAGATTTTGGGTGAAAGGGGTTCCGTTGTAGCTATTTATTTCTCGTTAGCATTCAAATCTAACCTTGCTACTTCTCTGCCAGCATGGATTCTGCCTTACATTAAAGAAAGATTAAAATGTGCCTTACATCTAAATAAAGATTTAATATTCCAACAATATCCATGGTAGACGTCTAAATTTGAGGTCTGAACAAGTTGTTAAAAATAAGAACGGAAGATTTTATCTGTAAAACTGGGTGCATTTTACATTCGTTTGAAAATCGAGATTCATCTTATATTTGATGCAATACGGTATGCTAAAAAAATAAATCAAATAAATGAAATATTACGGTATTTAAATACAATATCTATATCTATATGAGAAAGTTTTTGGTTGGGTTGATTTCTACTGATATTTCAGATAAACACGGATTTATAATACTATTGTTGAGTTTACTGTTATTCACAAATAAGCTAACTGGTTAACAGTAAAACTTGCCTAATATTGTAAACAGCAATGCAATATAATAATGCATAACTGATAAATCCACTACATACACCAATAGATAGATTCACCAAATCATATATTATATATCCATTAAATTAATTTAGCTGTCGATAAATTCGCGTAACCCGATGAGAAATGCATTTAACTGTAATCAAAATAATATCATTGTATAAATATCCTCCATAAGACCGGGATCCACATGCACATTCAGACGTATGCGACGCAGGGCAGCACAGTTTTCAACTAGCAGATATATATGAGACTGCGACTTCGTGAATTACGACGCCAGATCTTCTAGCGTCAGGTAGGTCACATTTGGCTAACTACTCTGCCATGCTCAGAGTCCCAATCCCAATTCGTTGGTTTCGTATATTACTGCGTTTAAAAAAAATTGTTCTGCCCTTTCCTGCATCGCCTGCAGAAATATAAGAGACCAAGCTAATTGTGACACCAGATCTACTATAGCTTCAGGTAGTCACATTTGGCTAAGTACTACTCTGTCCTGCTCAAAGTCTAAATTCGTGCAGTTTCGTACATTTCTGCGGTTGATAAAAACTGCTCCATCTTGCCCTGCGTCACAATGTAGCCCGGGTTTAACAACTGAAATCTTCCCTGGAAAGATTTACGCATTAGCCAGAGAAACTGTTAAAGATAGTTTTAACAAATTGTTCAAGAAAAAAACAACAATTCTTATGGCATTCAACGTCATCTTGGGCGACACTTAAAAACCACACATTATCTCTCTCCATCTTTGGACAGTGATTAAATCAACAATTGTCTATCATGAATAACAATCAAACCATAAACGGCAATAGAAGCACTTGTAACATGGCACTTGTAGTTGACTAACAGTAAATTGTTCTTATGTCTCTAGACGCAATAATAGTTCCCATAAATGAATGTAGTTTAGAGCGTTCACTTCCATTCTTGATCATATATAAATGTTTAAAGGACATCCTTTCAAAGCGTATAAATGCGTTCAAGTAGGTTTTAATGCCACCAGTCACCAGATCTAATATGGTATAAGAAGTTTAAATGTTCCAGCTGCCTTTCTATAACCTTTATATTTTATAATTTGTTTTTACTACCATATAAAAATCCCCTTACACCAATTATGCTTTAAGTAATTTTTATTGAACATTTTGACGTCATCACATTTTATTACAATAATAATTAAAAACTTTTTATTGAAAGGTCATTAAAATGTGTTTTTTTTTAAGTGTTAAATGTCATTACAACAAAAAATCGTTACGACACAACTCAGACAATCATTTTCGTAATATTCAAACTGTATTTAAATTCCATAATATCTCATTTAATTAAGTTTTTCTTTATTTAAAAAAAAAAAAAATTAAAAACCGTATTTTTTCAACAAATCAGTTAGATTTTCATCAATATCTCTGAACACTAGATTTTTCCCGGAAAAACTGATTATATCGTAAGATTCTAAGTTAAATGGTCTACAATTTTGTAATTTTATAAATCAAAATCTTTGAAACGTTTTTAGAGAAATTATGAGTTTTTGGGAGTAGCACTCCTAAATTTGGAGCGCCTTGATTTCGTCTCTGGGTATAAATTTTCTGAAAGTGTATGCCAAATTTCGTCAAAATCGGTCCAGTAGTTTAAACTCTACGTGTCTGTTCAGACGATAGACAGGTATTTTTTAAGAACCACTTATTTTAGACCCAGGGGATCTCAAAACGGGAAAATACATTAAATTTTCGCGCTATCATAATACAGAGTAACCCTGTATACGAAGTGTATACTATCGAATATGAGAACAAAATAGCAAATGGAAATATGTGGAAAAACAATTAACTCAAAATTAATAGTTTAAGGACATCCTCTTCAATCATGTAGAATTTATGTTTATTATAAATACAACTTTGAAGAAGTCGAAACAAGTCATACCATAATTTAACACACAGGTTTCTACTAATATTGATGATGTCAAGATATTAAAGATATGTTGGTTCGAAAACATTGAGAGACAGAACGACAGACAGACACAAAAAATTGTCCATGATGTCGCGGATTTCTTTCTTGGAATTTTTGAAATCAGTGACATAAAAAATGTTTGCTTTACAGAACGATCAGATTGCTTACGTTATTCGGAAAGCTCAGAAGCAAAATTAAAGACAGTTGATAGTTTATTTTATTGCCAATGAAACCATTTAAAATTTCTCTTGGACTTGGAACACATAAAGCGCTCAACTTCAATCTAAATTCAGGTTACAATAAAAGCAAATTATTAATGCATTAAAGGACAAATACAGCGGAAGTTAACAAGTGTATAACATTTCTTTCTATAGACACACATAAAATCAATCCATTCTAGTATTATACAAACAATATGTAATTTAAACATTTTTATGGGGAGTGGGATTATATTATTTAGTCTTTTTTCTCGTAGATAATGAAATATAAAGCATTTGACTAACAAAATGCATTATTTATATCAATTTAGTATTATGCATGAATAAGTATAATTTAGTAGTATTCTTATAAGATAAAAAAATAATCAGTTTTATTTATAATAATATAAATTATGTAAATATATGAATATGTAAGTCCCTTATTACCCTGATTGTTATATATACAAAATTAATTATATTTTGGTCTCTTCAAGGGCAAATAAATACTTATTAGTAATTGGTTAAAAGGTGATATTTCATCCCATATATTTGTCAAAGCTGTGTAAAATCATTAAACGTTTTTTTCATTGAATTACAAATCATTCAGTGTAGTTGTCTAGTTGACACCTAGTAACTGACTTACTAACCAATTTATTAAAACTCACGTAAACTTTGAAATATGTGGGATTAAAAAGTTAATAAAATAATTGGAGCAGAAGGTTAAAACTTAAATGGGACCAACAATGACTAATTATGCCCAACCACCCAAAATTCATTAATATCAAACTAGTAGTTTTTGTGATATGTATTTTGGTTCGCAAAAAGAGTAAATTGACCTACAGATAGGCATGGAACCAAAAATGTTCCCTGGTGTCTGAAACATATTTTTGAATTTGGAGACACAAACATTACGTTCTTTGGTACGTTCCCATAACTTCCGTTATCTTCAGCAAGCTGAGAAGCAAAATTCTGGGTGGTTTCCCAATAAAACCTATCAAAAATTGACCTAAACGTTGTCTCCTTTGATTCAGCTTGTAAATCACTTAAATAATTTAGTTTAATTTTTTTTTTAAATAACCCTCTCCCCTAAATATAATAGTTACGCCCCCTAAAATTCCATAGCTAAGACTGTGTCATAAACCAAGTTTCATGAATTAACGATTTTTCTCTTTAGGGGACTAATTTTTGGTCAAGGTTACTTGTGCTAAAATAAGGAATTTTACTTGTGCTATAAAATAAGGAATTTTACATGTTCTAAAATAAGGAATTTTACTTGTGCTAAAATAAGGAATTTTACTTTTTCCGATTTATTCCCTACAACAACGAGTAAATCATATACAGGGAGAGGGAGACCTATTATATTTTTCTGAATGCTGTTCTTCACATCGGGTTGGTTATTAAACTAAATTATGTAAATAACAAGTCAGTAGTTAGGTCTGTGATAACAATTGTAAACATTTTTAACTGTAATATTTGAAAAAAAAATAATAAAACAAATTTACTTTCACCATGTACATGAGACTGAGGGGTAATTTTTTACGGTATTATAAGGCTAAAGTACGTATTATACGTGTAATGAATACTGCGCTATTCCCATTTATTAGAATCAGGAAATTCATTAATAAATAATGTCAACTCTTTATTATTGTAAGGTGGTCTTTACAATAGACCACACTATATTATATTTGACAATATTGTATAGAAAGTTTGAATAGCTGATGCAATCTTTCACTGATTCCTGGTTCGTGTTGTCACAATATGTCGTTGTCATGGTGAGATCATTTTTTACCTTTCAAAATTAGGGGGAAAACTCACGAGAGTTNAAATATGTGGAAAAACAATTAACTCAAAATTAATAGTTTAAGGACATCCTCTTCAATCATGTAGAATTTATGTTTATTATAAATACAACTTTGAAGAAGTCGAAACAAGTCATACCATAATTTAACACACAGGTTTCTACTAATATTGATGATGTCAAGATATTAAAGATATGTTGGTTCGAAAACATTGAGAGACAGAACGACAGACAGACACAAAAAATTGTCCATGATGTCGCGGATTTCTTTCTTGGAATTTTTGAAATCAGTGACATAAAAAATGTTTGCTTTACAGAACGATCAGATTGCTTACGTTATTCGGAAAGCTCAGAAGCAAAATTAAAGACAGTTGATAGTTTATTTTATTGCCAATGAAACCATTTAAAATTTCTCTTGGACTTGGAACACATAAAGCGCTCAACTTCAATCTAAATTCAGGTTACAATAAAAGCAAATTATTAATGCATTAAAGGACAAATACAGCGGAAGTTAACAAGTGTATAACATTTCTTTCTATAGACACACATAAAATCAATCCATTCTAGTATTATACAAACAATATGTAATTTAAACATTTTTATGGGGAGTGGGATTATATTATTTAGTCTTTTTTCTCGTAGATAATGAAATATAAAGCATTTGACTAACAAAATGCATTATTTATATCAATTTAGTATTATGCATGAATAAGTATAATTTAGTAGTATTCTTATAAGATAAAAAAATAATCAGTTTTATTTATAAATTATGTAAATATATGAATATGTAAGTCCCTTATTACCCTGATTGTTATATATACAAAATTAATTATATTTTGGTCTCTTCAAGGGCAAATAAATACTTATTAGTAATTGGTTAAAAGGTGATATTTCATCCCATATATTTGTCAAAGCTGTGTAAAATCATTAAACGTTTTTTTCATTGAATTACAAATCATTCAGTGTAGTTGTCTAGTTGACACCTAGTAACTGACTTACTAACCAATTTATTAAAACTCACGTAAACTTTGAAATATGTGGGATTAAAAAGTTAATAAAATAATTGGAGCAGAAGGTTAAAACTTAAATGGGACCAACAATGACTAATTATGCCCAACCACCCAAAATTCATTAATATCAAACTAGTAGTTTTTGTGATATGTATTTTGGTTCGCAAAAAGAGTAAATTGACCTACAGATAGGCATGGAACCAAAAATGTTCCCTGGTGTCTGAAACATATTTTTGAATTTGGAGACACAAACATTACGTTCTTTGGTACGTTCCCATAACTTCCGTTATCTTCAGCAAGCTGAGAAGCAAAATTCTGGGTGGTTTCCCAATAAAACCTATCAAAAATTGACCTAAACGTTGTCTCCTTTGATTCAGCTTGTAAATCACTTAAATAATTTAGTTTAATTTTTTTTTTAAATAACCCTCTCCCCTAAATATAATAGTTACGCCCCCTAAAATTCCATAGCTAAGACTGTGTCATAAACCAAGTTTCATGAATTAACGATTTTTCTCTTTAGGGGACTAATTTTTGGTCAAGGTTACTTGTGCTAAAATAAGGAATTTTACTTGTGCTATAAAATAAGGAATTTTACATGTTCTAAAATAAGGAATTTTACTTGTGCTAAAATAAGGAATTTTACTTTTTCCGATTTATTCCCTACAACAACGAGTAAATCATATACAGGGAGAGGGAGACCTATTATATTTTTCTGAATGCTGTTCTTCACATCGGGTTAGTTATTAAACTAAATTATGTAAATAACAAGTCAGTAGTTAGGTCTGTGATAACAATTGTAAACATTTTTAACTGTAATATTTGAAAAAAAAATAATAAAACAAATTTACTTTCACCATGTACATGAGACTGAGGGGTAATTTTTTACGGTATTATAAGGCTAAAGTACGTATTATACGTGTAATGAATACTGCGCTATTCCCATTTATTAGAATCAGGAAATTCATTAATAAATAATGTCAACTCTTTATTATTGTAAGATGGTCTTTACAATAGACCACACTATATTATATTTGACAATATTGTATAGAAAGTTTGAATAGCTGATGCAATCTTTCACTGATTCCTGGTTCGTGTTGTCACAATATGTCATTGTCATGGTGAGATCATTTTTTACCTTTCAAAATTAGGGGGAAAACTCACGAGAGTTTATTATTTAACTGACAAAAATGTTTAATAAATTATAATTATAATAATATAGTTTATTATACATTAATATATTATTATTAGTTATAAATAGATAATGGAGGAACATAAAGTTAGAGTTATTAACTTTTTATTTTTACTTACTTAACTTTTTTATAGTGTTAAGTATATGTATATAAATATGATAGTACAGGATGTAGCGTGCAAAAAAGTGTCTGACTAACATCAAACAAGAATTTTGTGTATAAGTTAATCTTTTAGTGCCTTTAAAGAATATGTGGTCGGCTAAGTTCGTCTGTGGGACATAGCTTGGCAATGGGTATTTGAAAAAACAATCCGGTGGAGAGCGGCCATTTCCAACACTTTTTGGTGGACAATGTGATTTTTATGATCCTAAGAACGAACTTAGTAGACCAAAAGTCAAGTTTATGGCAGTTTGTCCCTTGACAGGGGAACACTTTGATTTCAAGAATATTTGACTAACTAACATAATAAGAGACTTGATAATTGGTGTACTAAGTTCGTACTCAGGATAATGAAAATCATATTGTCATTGTAAAGAAACAAATCGGTGAAGAGCGGTTCTCCTGCCCATTAAAAATTAACAATGTGATTTTCATAATCCTGAGTACAAAATTAGATAGTAGACCGAAAATCAAGTAGATATTAGTTTTTCATTTGATGTTAGTTATTCAAATAAATATATACTCCATATCAAAGAGGTCATCTTCATCTGTCAAGTGGTAAACTGAGATCAACTTGATTTTCGGTTTACTCAGGATTCCGAAAATTACATTGCCCACTATAATTGGCAGGACCGCTCTCCACTGTTATTTATTATTTATTTATTTTTGGTCAAATGCCTATTGCCAAGCTATGTCCTGCAGACAAACTTTCCTAGTTAAGTTACTTAGCAACTAATGAAGCTTTTTAGTTGGACCAACAATGGAGTAATTATGCCCAACCTCCCAAAATTCATTAATATCAAACTAGTAGTTTTTGTGATATGTATTTTGGTTCGCAAAAAGAGTAAATTGACCTACAGATAGGCATGGAACCAAAAATGTTCCCTGGTGTCAGAAACATATTTTTGAATTTGAAGACACAAACATTACGTTCTTTGGTACGTTAACCCCATTACTTCCGTTATCTTCACTTAAATAATTTCGTTTAATTTTTTTTAAACAACCCTCTTCCCTAAATATAATAGTTACGCCCCCTAAAATTCCATAGCTAAGACTGTGTCATAAACCAAGTTTCATGAATTAACGATTTTTTTCTCTTTAGGGGACAGTTTTTGGTCAAGGTTACTTATGCTAAAGTAAGGAATTTTACTTGTGCTATAAAATAAGGAATTTTACTTGTGCTGTAAAATAAGGAATTTTACATGTTATAAAATAAGGAATTTTACTTGTGCTAAAATAAGGAATTTTACTTGTGCTAAAATATGGAATTTTACTTTTTCCGATTTATTCCCTACAACAACGAGTAAATCATATACAGGGAGAGGGAGACCTATTATATTTTTCTGAATGCTGTTCTTCACATCGGGTTAGTTATTAAACTAAATTATGTAAATAACAAGTCAGTAGTTAGGTCTGTGATAACAATTGTAAACATTTTTAACTGTAATATTTGAAAAAAAAATAATAAAACAAATTTACTTTCACCATGTACATGAGACTGAGGGGTAATTTTTTACGGTATTATAAGGCTAAAGTACGTATTATACGTGTAATGTATACTGCGCTATTCCCATTTATTAGAATCAGGAAATTCATTAATAAATAATGTCAACTCTTTATTATTGTAAGGTGGTCTTTACAATAGACCACACTATATTATATTTGACAATATTGTATAGAAAGTTTGAATAGCTGATGCAATCTTTCACTGATTCCTGGTTCGTGTTGTCACAATATGTCGTTGTCATGGTGAGATCATTTTTTACCTTTCAAAATTAGGGGGAAAACTCACGAGAGTTCATTATTTAACTGACCAAAATGTTTAATAAATTATAATTATAATAATATAGTTTATTATACATTAATATATTATTATTAGTTATAAATAGATAATGGAGGAACATAAAGTTAGAGTTATTAACTTTTTATTTTTACTTACTTAACTTTTTTATAGTGTTAAGTATATGTATATAAATATGATAGTACAGGATGTAGCGTGCAAAAAAGTGTCTGACTAACATCAAACAAGAATTTTGTGTATAAGTTAATCTTTTAGTGCCTTTAAAGAATATGTGGTCGGCTAAGTTCGTCTGTGGGACATAGCTTGGCAATGGGTATTTGAAAAAACAATCCGGTGGAGAGCGGCCATTTCCAACACTTTTTGGTGGACAATGTGATTTTTATGATCCTAAGAACGAACTTAGTAGACCAAAAGTCAAGTTTATGGCAGTTTGTCCCTTGACAGGGGAACACTTTGATTTCAAGAATATTTGACTAACTAACATAATAAGAGACTTGATAATTGGTGTACTAAGTTCGTACTCAGGATAATGAAAATCATATTGTCATTGTAAAGAAACAAATCGGTGAAGAGCGGTTCTCCTGCCCATTAAAAATTAACAATGTGATTTTCATAATCCTGAGTACAAAATTAGATAGTAGACCGAAAATCAAGTAGATATTAGTTTTTCATTTGATGTTAGTTATTCAAATAAATATATACTCCATATCAAAGAGGTCATCTTCATCTGTCAAGTGGTAAACTGAGATCAACTTGATTTTCGGTTTACTCAGGATCCCGAAAATTACATTGCCCACTATAATTGGCAGGACCGCTCCCCACTGTTATTTATTTGTGGTCAAATGCCTATTGCCAAGCTATGTCCTGCAGACAAACTTTGCTAGTTAAGTTACTTACCAACTAATGAAGCTTTTAAGTTGTCTTAAGTCCACTTTGTCAACTTTTGATTTTTATTTAGAAATACCTATTCTTTTTCCATATTAGTTTTAGAAATGCAATTGAAAGGCTTTACATTTTTCAGGTAAAAAAAATTAAGTCTAAAAACCCTTAAATTTTATTTTTAACGACTTCTAAGCTTATTATCCGCAATAAAAAAATTATGTTTAGTATTTAACACTTGTTAAATGTTAGTATTTAGCACTGCAGCTTAATCTTAACTTTTATAATCCTTAATTCAACGATGATCACTGTGTTCCTTTTTGTGTAAAAGCATAATAAAATTGATTTAATGTATGTAATAGAAAATATAGTACTAGGTAAGAACGAACTTATTTTACAGAAGTGAAGGTTATGTTTTCTGAGAACGACTATATCTGAATGTGAAAAAAACATATAATAATAATAAAAAGCTTACCACTTAGATTACACGACTCACATTACACAAATCCCATTGATGTTATACAATATTTTATAAATCAAAATAAGCTGTAATTAATTGCTACATTTATTAAAAAATAATAAATAAATAAATGATAGCAACAACGATTATAGGCATTACAGTTCCCACTTAATTTGGGTAGAATAATAAAGAGAATATATCAACGTATTCTTTACTTTAATATGACTGGACCAATTATAGTTATTATCGAATCACTTACCCCGTTTAACTGAAACGTTAATATCTCATTCTAACTGGAACCTACATCATAATCTCCTTACTTAATATTTTATAAACACCTACTCAGTTAATTTTGTTTCTGACATAGATATGGCTTTTACTTCACATCAAATTGGTTCTTAAACCAGTTTAAAATTAGCGAATAAATCATGAATATTTATAGTTAATTTATAGGATTAAATTGATTATTAAAAGTCATTATTATTTAACCTAATATCATGAACCACAAATCGACACTTCTCGAACCTATTTGTTTTATTAAATCAATATAAGTTTAATGTGATTGATTTTAATTTAGTTTTGGTTAGAAAAATTAGATATCTTTTAGTTGTATTTTTTCTTAACTATATAGGCGTGGTGTCCGTTAAATATTTATATTTTTCACATGTTAAGTTTCACGTAAATGATTTTTGCTTTTAATTTTACCGAGGTAACGGAAGAGTTATGTGAAAATTTTAATATCTCAGAATTAAAAAATACCAAGACACAAATCCGTTCAGATAGTAGGAGCAAACATTTTTGTTTTATCTCGTGTTAGTATGTAGTTCTGTTGTTTAACTTTTCTGTGAACCACAATATTTTTTTTAAAAACAATCGTGTAAGTTTAATTAATAAGAAACTGACTCTAGCATTTAAACGATTTTGAGACCGAATTAAATTAGTCGCATAATTCTTTAAAAAATTAAATATTATGGGAAAATGTTATATTTTATGATACTAAAATTAACGCCATAAAAAGGTAAAGAGATAACTATTTCATTAAACATTTAATAATTAACTATATGATTTGAAAACGAAGACAATGATCAGAACTACTCGGAAATCATCATCAACTAATAAAATAACCACATTTTAAATTATTAACTTAATACTAGAGCAGGAGATTGAAATAAAGCAAAAATGTGGAATACTGGACATAGCTCAAATTTTTAATTGTGGGAGATAATATACGATAAATGACGTCCTTGTCAATTTTTAATAGCCATTCGCTGAATTGTAGTTAAAACGTCTTATTCAGCAGGTGGCTTTTAAAATTAAAAATGCAGAATTTCTCATATAAGATCCTTATTCACAGCAGGGTTTTGTTTACATTTTACCTCTTTAAAATAACCATCTGTTGATCCAATCTGGAACATATAGCCAAAAATTCATCGTGTGAAAACAAACTAAAGGTGCACTTTACAGAAAAGCACACCTGGTGAAGACGGGTGCAACACTTACCTTAAGACAGTGATTTGAGTCTTTAGACAGGTGATAGTTTAAGGCAGGTGGAGATGCACCAGGTAAAACACTTGTGTTTACAAGAGGAAGCAGCTGACTCTAGCAACCTGATGCTGCCTAGAACTAGTAAAAACCAAGTATACATGTGAACTGTGAACCAAATCCTTTTTGCAACCCAGTTAAAATCCAACAAAAAATATGTCTGAGACTCTCAAGCATCAGAAGTGAAACATATGTTCTTGGAAACAGTTGATTTCATGCATTTCCCTCTTTGAATTTGTTGATGATTTTATTATTTTAGGATTTAAGAAATGGTTATGTGGAATTAAATTGAGGAATAAAATATTTTCATAGCATTTCAGTCAATAATGAAGAAAAGACATTTATAGACATTATATTATTATAATGTATATAAAATTTCGCTTTTATTCGCTTTTATTTTAGTATCAACTATACCACCGTGGTGCATTGGTTAGGACTTATGTCTGCTGAATTAAAGGTTGGTAAAAATTAGGAAATGAAGGGTTAGTGGAGGTTGGAGGTCATCATTAAATGTAGAAAGAAAAAGTCACTCCACGTGAAACAATTTTAATTTCAAAGCAGCTTTCAGCCACTATAGGCTATCATCAGTGCCGCAAAAGCGAAGAACTTTACTTATACAGATTAAACATGACAGAAAGGTGAGTCATGTCAAACCAGCGACTGGTACAAGACTCCTGACTGACTGTCATGTACCAGTCGCTGGTTTAACATGACTCACCTTTCTCCCATGTTTAATCTGTATAAGTAACATTCTTCGCTAAGGTTACTTAAAGGTCCTTAGAAGGTCGGTAGATCGAGACTCGTCTCAGAGAATAATTTTTTACAGGTACATTAAGGATCCGACTTAAGTTGGCTCTTGATTTACCTATAACAAATCTTTCACTTAGACGAGTTTCAAATTAAAAACTTCGTTACATGGAAGATGTTTACTTAAAAAAAGTAATTAAACTTTGAGTAACCTCAGAATATAACCTCAGAATACCCTTTTTAATTCAATAAAACCATATTAGTATTCATTTTATAATTTTTGCTTCGACGAGACAAAAAAAGTTATAACGGTATAAAATGTTCTTTATGGTAAAATATGCTCAAAATTTAATTATCAAGTGATTATGCCGAATTTATTTAATTAGTCTGAATTAATACCTCAATGCTGTCGAATTCTGAACAAAGGCTTTCATCGATTTACTATTTTTCAATCATTCCTCTTGCCAGTAATCTTTTGTAAGAGGGTCCACAACGCTTTCTTTAAACTTGCATCTGAGATGTCCTCTTAGTTTCTGTCACTTGTGGTGCCTCCCAGGAAATTTTTTGGAACGTAATATTTTGTTAATTACAAACTGATCTTACTTATCATCAGAAAGATTATGAATAGAAGAGAAAATGTATCTGCACTTAATATGTGCGTTTTATTATCTGTGACAATTGTTGTTCCACATAATAACATAAAAGGTGTGTCGTTTCTGTCGTTTCTCTCTTGAGTTAAGATAATGAGATGTGTGAAGTTGAGATAATGGATTGTTCTTCAGGATTGTTTCTTTTAAATTAAATATTTAATTCATATTATAGAGATTGTTAGTTGACATGAACATAAAAAACATCTCGATACGTATACCGGTTCCCGGTGCTCAAGTATCCAAAACAATTCAGTACATTCAGTGGCTTTAACGACCTTTTCAAAATCTATTGAATGAATTCAGATATAAAAATATTTGATTAAAAACAAAACAATAAAATGGTGGATATGTATGGTGATAAATATGCAATTTAGCATACACATTTATATTTAAATTTTCACTTTACTTTTGCGCTTTTAAATTTTTTATTTATCCTGAAGTTTGTAAATTAATTTATTACAAGTATAATTTACCTATTATTACCCTGCATATTGATTTAGAACATTATTTGTATATACAGAGGAAAGGCAGTGAACTTGTTACATTTGAGAAGTAAATACGACCTCTATTACCAGGTTGTCTGTTTTATTTCACCGATACTGTTCTCCGGTCCACCTTGGCCCATATAACGCTTCACCTTTCCTTCTATTCACCATATAAAGACTACATACGCATTGATGCTTGTGACACACGCTCCAACACATGTAATTGTCATTCTTTTAAACCTTTCAAAAAACTCAGTAGAACCACACCTTCAACTGACTTAGTGCTTTTGTTCGATTCAAATTACTCATAAACGGCACAACTGTTATAATAGGGTTTACATAAAGGGACTCTATAGAAAATATGGTCCTTTTATAAGTTAACCAGTAGGTCTTTTTGTTTATTCATGTGTTTCCGGTCCCATAAGAGAATTATGCTATATATATATATATTTTTTTTTTTTCTAAAAGCTATTTCAAAATAAGTCTACAGCAGGAACTAATTTAAAATAGGATGTTATCTTTCTCTACGTCATCGTTGATCTTAAGGGCTACTCAATGTTTGTTTATTTCTGTCGCTTCTCTCTTTTCACTACAACAAACGTTAAAGCTACTCGACATATCTCGAAACAAAAATAACTATAGAATTGACTTGTATGCACACAAAGTTGTGTTTTCCTTTTGGCTTCCGAGCTCACCGAAGGTGACTCCAAGACAGAAACAAAAATCCAAGACAGAAATCTGTTTCAGTCATCACATCAGGGAACATTTTTGGTCTCGTGTCTGTCTGTCTGCCTGTTGGTCTGTCGGTCTGTGTTTCCGCGAATCCTGAAATGTGTGACGATAACTTGAGTAGGTAAATGTCGACTGATTTTGATGAAATTTTGTGGACATTTTTATTTTACCAATGCCCAGGACGAATTCATTGGACAACGTTTTTCGTCTAAGGGATCACTCGGAACGCTCGCGTAAACGTGAACATCAAATTTAAATTTTATGTTAGGATTTTTATTTTATTTTTTTTTTTTTTTTTTTTTTCAAATACAATTTTTTTGGATATGTTAGGATTGACCCCTTTTATAATGAATGCTATTAGGGTTGTCTGATGGACGGACCACTTGAGAAGTGAAAAAATATTCAAAGTATGCCATTTTCAAGACGTTTCTACCCTTGATTTTAAGGTCATCCTTAGTCATAGTTTTATTTCTGTAATAAGTTCTAGAATATGTTTATGAATGTTTCAGTTTATTTTAACTAATATTAAAAAATCACAGGGAAGTACTTGCCCCAAGTACTTTTTAGGGTTTTGTAGATGAGTAAGCATACCCATTATGTAATTATGATTTCTGGTCTTCGNTACGTTATAGTTCATCTTAAGGGCTACTCAACATTTGTTTATTTCTGTCGTTTCTCTCAACCTTTAAAGCTACTCGACACTCGACATATCTTGAAACAAAAATAACTATAGAATTGACTTGTATGCACTCAAAATTGTGTTTTACTTTTTTTTCCTCTTCTGAATGTTTCACAATTTATTTTTAACTAATAATAAAGAAGAATTTCACTAAAGATTAGCCATTTTAATTAATATAAATGATCATTAATACTGAAAAATAAAAATCGGAAGAGCACAAAAGGATTTTTATGGTCTGTGGGCAAAACCAAAGACCCTTAAATTTTCTTGCGTGTGTATGTCTGACTGTCCGTCCGTCCGTCGCCTGCTCTCACGGCTACACCTTTAGTCTGATCACTTTGAAATTTGGCATATATGTGTAAAGTACCTACCCACACATTTTAAAAACATAGCGACTTAAATGGAGACGAAAATAGGGTAAAAAACTTAAGGGTTATTTTTTTTTTTTTTATTTATTTTATTATTTTTTATTTACCGTTTAGGATATCATATGAAAGGGTACGTCGAACTGTGTACAAAAATATATAATTATTGGTTATAAGCTTTGAAAGAGCGAGCGTATAGGTGAGTTTGAAGTGGGTGTGAAAAGAGTCTTCCAGCCCTCTATATCGCTTATATAAAGTGCAAAAAAATAAAAGAAGGCCTGAACATTCTTGGACCAAAGGTAAAGCTATCAATTTTTGAAAATTTCGAAAAAAACTTTCTGCTTTCATTGACAAAATACGCTTTAAAAAGCATCATCAATAGAGGTACTACTTAAACAATACAGTATACAGCGATGCCTGCGGACCCTCGTTGTGTGCTGTCTAGCACACACTTGACCTGTTTATTTGAGATAACTGTATCATGTATGTCGTGTCAGTAAAGTGCTTTAAAACAATTATTTGAGGTGATTACTGGTAAAGATAGTTAAACATCACGCTTATTTTTTCCAAACGAAGCCATAAAAAGTCCGATAATATTTTTTCGTAAAGTTATTCAATAATTAACAACATTTTTTAGTGAGGCTTTAGTTTTGGTTACGAAAAACTTTAACGAAGTCAAATATCCCGTTTAATATCAGGATTTTTTATATTATATCTGTAATTTAATGACATTTGAATATATTGATAAATTACATTGATGTCTTTGATGTAGGATAAAATATTTAATTGCAATGTGAATAATATCATGGTTATACAAATATAAATCCTATGTAATTTATCCACAATAAATTTTAGGCTAAAAATTAGTGGTATTATGTGAAGGTTTAGTAAAAATTAAGTAATTAGGACATAGTGCCTTGTACCTCTAAAAAAAAGGAGAGAAAAATGAATAGGAAACTGTTAAAACCTCAATTTCGTAAAAAATGGAGATAGTGCCCTTTACCTCCGATGTAAATATATTAACTGCGACGGTAACAATGTTTTATATCCGTGTGTTAATGACTATATTTAAGGGATTACATTTTACGTTATAATTAGATCGTCTTGAGTACATTTTTTTCCCTGAAATTGGCTGAAGAATTTGGCTGAAGAATTTGGCTGCATTTGAAGCAAAAGTCGAAAAACAAGTGCCTACGCGTTGCCACCTCCACAAACCTATTCCCTTGATACGATTATGGTTATCATTAAAACCTTAAGGTCTCTGAAGACGACCTTTAAACTGATCAGGCTGGTGTGTCCCGAATTTCGGACCGTTTGTAGAAAATACATCGGAATTTACCGAAGATGCCGGATTAGAATTCAAAAGTTAATAGTTTTCCAGATCCGACTGTTTGTCATGACATGTTGAAATTGTCCGCGCATTTAACCCCTTCATTTCACACCCTGTGTGTCGAACATAACTGTATCTTTCTTTAATATATTCAACGTTACCAAACCCCGAATGTGGAGCTAACGTTTCCTCATCCATTCTTAAGCAGTTAAGTTAATCTTTTAGTCAACACTTGAACTTCTAGAGGAAGATTATGGAAGAATGTGCTTTCTTTTTAGAAACTTCTCCTTTCACCCAAGCGTCTCTTTCATCTAATCCTTGCTGCCATTTAGTCGCAACTAGTAGCCCAATAATAACCAGCAAATACTGTAGATTGACTTAACAATTTAAATGCAAAGTACTCCTGACTAGCAGAGGCATGAGCAAAAACTGAAAACGAATTGAAATTATGTCTAGACTGAGTGTGGTCGGGGATCAGAAAATATCAGACCAGATTGTCTTGATTACTTTATCCTATCAGTCGTTACGGATCATCTATAGGGCACATCTAAAAGGCCCTGCTACATCTAGCTGCTATATTTATTACTTCTAAATTAATTTTTAATAAAATCAATATTAGTTAAAAAAATCCTTTAAAAGTATTTAAAACAAATTTTTATATAAGCATTATATATTTATATTTACATATATAGGCCACTCACACAAATTGTGTTGCTTATTGCAGTGTCCANTCTGTCTTTCCATCCGTCCGTCTGTCGCTTGCTCTCACGGCATATATGTGTATGTGTATAACACTTACCCACATGTTTTAAAATATTTAATTAATTATATATTTTAAAATATTCTTTACGATGTATTTATATGTTTATAGTAATGTTTATATTTGGCAAGCAATACTGTATCAGAAGTTTTTATATGTTTTGAGAATATCAGACCGATAGGATAGTTCAAAGTTGGCTTTTTAGCATTTTAAAAAGTATCATCAATAGGTAGGTACTTCTTAAACAGTACACAGTGTTGCCTACGAACCCTCGTTGTGTGCTGCCACACACTTGACCTGTTTATTTGAGATAACTGTATCATGTATGTCGTGTCAGTAACGTGCTTTAAAACAATTATTTAAGGTGATTACTGGCAAACATCACGTTTTTCCAAACGAAGAAATAAACAGTCAGATAATATTTTTCGTAAAGTTATTAAAAAATGAACAACTTTTTTAGTGAGACTTTGGTTACAAACAGATTAACGAAGTAAAATATCCATTTAATGTCTTGACGTTTTATATTATATTTGTAATTTAATAACTTACATGTGAATATATGTACATACATTTATGACGAAAGGGAATTATATATTCGGTTGTCTTAATTCTTACAGAGTCTAAAGTGTAATTCAGCTTTATTTTTTTTTTTTTTAATGAATTAATCATTAAAATTTTCTTTTCGTATTTATTAAAAAGAGTGCTTAACTTAACTTACTTTAACTACTTACCTTGTTACGTACTTAACTTCTTCTTAAGAAATCGACTTGATAAATTATATTGATGTAAGATAAAGTATTTTATTTTAATTTAATATCATGTATTTGCGCGTATAAATTCTATGTAATTTATCGACAGTAAATTTCAAGCTGAAAATGAGTATTATGTGATGGCTTTGTAAAAAATTATTAGGAATGTTATATATTGAAATTCTATTTAATTTGAGACGAAATTTTGTAACAGACACAAATGAAATACAATTACAATAATATATTAACTGCGACGGTAACGATGTTTGGTATCCGTGTGTTAATGACTACCTTTAAGGGTTTATTACGTTATAATTAAATAATGTCTTTTGAGTTACATCATTTTTTCCCCGTGGGACATTAATTCTTCAGAGAATTTTGCTGCATTTGAAGCAAAAGTCAAAAAACAAATGATGTGAAGGTTGTCACCTCCACAAACCTATTCACTTGATACGAGTATGGTTATCATTAAAACCTTAAGGTTTCTGAAGGCGACCTTTAAAAACTGATCAGGCTGGTCTGTCCGGAATTTCGGATCGTTTATGATAAAAAGACATAGAAATTTACTGAAGATGCCGTATTAGAATTCAAAAGTTAATAGTTTTCCAGATCTGACTGTTTGTCATGGCATGTTGAAATTGTCCGTGTATTTGAATTACGGAAATAATGCCCACGGAAAAAAAGTCCAGGAAAAAATACCCACGGAATAAATGCCCACGGAAAAAATACCCACGGAAAAAATGCCCACGGAATTAAATTTCAAAATAATTAAACTTTAATCGTTAATGGTAGTTTTTAAATATAATTAGTTAATTTTTAACGTTAACAAACTTTAACCTATTTTTAAATAGAATTTCGAGTTTCAAGAAACTCGAGAAGGAGGAGGGCATAATAATTATTTTTGTACTTGTAATGTTAGTATTGTAAATAATTATTTAATAGTAAATAATAAATGTAAGGCGGACTCTTCGTTAACAAAATAATAAATAATTACAAATATTTTCGTTCCTATTTTGAGTAGTTGATATAGATATTTATTCACAGTAAGTAAGTAAATGATTTCTTAAACAACATCTTTCATCGCCATCGCCAGATTTTACTTTAGCTAGTTTCATTATTAGACATTATCGTTTTGATATATCATATATTTTAGATAAAAACCAAGGCAATTAGAATGTAAATATGTTCAAACAGTTAACACATTTAAAAATCAAAAAAAATAAAAACATAAACACTGCTGAAGTAGGAATCCTTTCCCGTAGGAACGACAATCGTCAGGACTATCTGACCGATTGATATGATGTAACAAGTGTGTATGTTTGTACAATATTGAGTATAGTGTATGATAACATATTGTAGGGATTCATTCATGGCGATTAGGATTAGTCATACCTGGTAAAAACCCTACGATTTTAAAGAAAATGCATCTTATGTCCAGTACTTTTACAGTTATATAACTCAAAAATACAATACTCCTAATGGCTATTCTATTTAAAAATAGGTTAAAATTTGTTAGCGTTAAAAATTAAATAATCATAATTAAAAACTACCATTAACGATTAAAGTTAATTATTTTGGACATTTCTTCCCGTGGGCATTTTTTCCGTNATAGACCATTTGTAACATTTCAGAGATTATTGCCCCCTATCTTTAACTTTAAACCCACTATATAAGATCTTTTTAACAGATTAAGCAAACACAACATAGTTAACCCTTATACAGAGGTAATAAAGACAGTATTCTATACTATCTTGAGTTTAGGGTTTTTCCTTAATACTTTAAGCTAAAATTTCTTGTGAGCATATTAAATATTTCTAACATTGCAATGTCCTAATTCCTTTTCATAAAACTTTCAAAAATTCAAATCCTACCCCAACTTTTAGTATGGTGTTTTAACTGTAAATGCTATAATTCAGGTGTATTTTCGTCAGTTAGGTCTTCAGAGGAATATACAAGCTTAAGATTAGTACTGGGTTTTGCCACCGTCAGGTAGCAGCACTATCCAGAGGAACTACCTAAGCCAGGTACTTTTTATAACGGTGCGTAACCTTTGAAAGGCTCATAACCTTCTTTATAACATCCTAGAACATTTATAGACTTCAAGTCTTATCTCTTCAACAAAATCCCATATACTTTACACATACATGCCATAGACATTCTATACTTAAACTTTCTACAGTTAAATAAAGACCTGTAAATTATTTTTTTTAAACTAAATTAAAGTAAAGTTCATGCGGAAGTTTTCATTTCCCTCAAATTATCGAGTTAGGGAGGTCATTTTTTCCCAGAGAGAAGTAGGCTACAAGCTCTGAATTAAAATCTTGCGATTTCTTCTCAAACTGTAGACGTAACCTGTCATACTGCTATAAGCTTCGTCCGCCAAACTTTCTCTTTCCATTTCTCACCATTCATTTGCATTCGTTTTTTTTACGGTATTCTTCTTCTGACAACTGTATTTTTTTTCTTCTATTATCATCTAAAGATGTCTACCGGAGAGAATTTGAACAACAATAGGATTTCTTTTCTACTTCCTTTCTTGTACACCATAAATGGTGCACTGTGAGTGGGAGGAATAAAACGCGGAATTCACATGGATATAGTAACGTCGATAAATGAAAACAACTCTATAAAAGTAGAACACATTTAATGGACTTTATTCGATGCGTGAATGAAGATTGAATAAAAAACCTTCAACTTTCGACTTGTGATTGTATTGAAAGAATCTCGTTTTTACTTTGTTTAATATTTGAATGATTTGATATATGAAAATTCATTGTTGAGGATAGAGCAGTATATAAGGATAAAGGCTTTCTTATTCCTATCTTAAAAAGAGGATTTTTTTATCGGTGTTGGATTATCTATTGGTGAATTTCTTTGACAATTCACCGTTTAACAATAAATATAAGATGTTGATTCAAAATATAAATATAAGAGATGTCTATTCAAGAAATTGTACTGCTTCTTTGAAGTCTTACTTATTTCCTCATATAGCGAACTCATTGCTACTTGCGCGTCTTAGAGACTTATTTCGGCACTTCTTTAGATTGTTACTACTCCCCTCACAAATAAAAGAGAGGGGAGTAATAATCTAAAGAAGGTGCACGGAATGTTCTTCTTTAGACTGCTACTGCCCTTATAAAAACAGAAGTGTGATATCTTCCTTTGTCCCAAAGTACACTGGACTAAACATCCCTTAGTCTTAATATTTTTTAGTGTCATTTACATTTTAGAAAATCATAAGGGAGTAACAATCTAAATATGTTCCCTTATTTCCTCATAGCGAACTGATTGCTACTCTGGAGTCTTACTTATTTCTCATTGCGAACTCATAAAGAAAAAGTAAGAGAAAGTATCCCTTTTTTAAAAGTTAAATATTGTTAGCATTAAAATAAGCATTCCTTTTTATGTAATAAACACAAGCATTATAGAAATGCAAATATTTTCAGAGGTATCGTAAAAAAGAAAACCAATTAAAATTCTATTCTTAACTTATACTCCAGTAGACAATTGACTCTGCAAAAGAAAGACCATTTTAAATGGTTGATTGGAAGAATTTAAAAAATTGATTGTAAAGAGTAGAATCTGCTTTACAACTAGGACATTAAATATCAATTAATGTTAAGTCTGCTATTGAACATGAATACAGCATTCGCGATTGTTCAATTTTCTATTTCTATTTTTGACAGAGTTGTTTCTTTCGTCAACTCTTTTTAGTAGTTTGATCTCTTGACCTTTATCTTTTTAGGCAATATCGATTTCTTGTCTGCCGCACTTTCTAATAGCGTTTGTGTTCTCGAAGATATTCGAATGATTCTGAGTTCCTAGTATAAAAAAAAAACAAATGGTTGAGTTTTTTTGAAACTTTTTACCACATAAAAGGTAAAGTGAGAAGTCGTTTCTACTTCTAAGAATATTTAAATCAAGCTGATACGAGCTTGAACTCACGTAGAAAGAATAACCGGTTATTCTGCGTTTCACAGGAAAATAACGGAGCATCCTTAGAGTTAACATTCTTTTAAATTTAACGGGATTAAAATGGGAGAGGACCAGATAAAATTACCCATCTTAAGGGACCTTCATAGAACATAGAACTAGAACACTTCTACATTTTGAGTCTATAATTTTAATTAAATTTATTTAAAACTAATAACAAAAAAAGTACGTATAATAAAATATAACATTTTAAAGCCTCACCATTCATTTTATGATAATGTTAGAATAAATTGTGGCTGTGGCGTCTGTGAAACATTTGTCATTTATCCCACATTTTCTAAAACTTACTCATTGTGAATAAATTGACAGAGTAACATTGAAAAAAAAACAAAAAAACTTTAGATGAGTAAGTTTCACAGCTTTCAATGATCTTCGTTCGCTTCTTATACAGCAAAAAACCATTAATTTGTGGAGAAAGTATTAAAAAAGAGTGCGTAACAAAAGAAAACTATTACCACACCATTAAGTTTTGTATTGCATTAAAATAAATATGCATGTTCGTGGTACACGGGAACTACAAAAACGGGCAATTTAATTTAATACCTTCGAATTTTAGAAGAACTTTTAGGTGAAATGTGCAGCTGCATGGAGGAGTGAAAATTAAGGGGCCAATATTTAAATAAAACAGTGTTAATTACCCTATGATACATTTATTAAGATAAAACAATATTACCAATGAGGTAATATCTGATTTTTACTTTCTAATATTCATAATATATTTTGGGAGAATGTATTGTGATGCTGTGAAAATTCGATTTTTATGGATTTACACTTTTAGAGTGTTGCAATTTATAAAAATGTCTGTTAGTTTGTTGATTGTAGATTCTGCAAAAGCGTGAAGTCTATTCTACTTGACCGATTTCAATGAAATTAGACACACTTGATTAAGAAAATCATACCTATGATCAAGAAATGCTTTAAATTTGGGGGCGCAACGCATAAAGGAATGAAAAGAAGAAATTCTAGTTTAACCGTGATGTAGGTCTGAGATAGTTGATAGATAAGGATGGCTGTATGCTTTTAAACGGTTTCTCCCATTTAAAGGCCCATACAGAATCAGGTATTGTTAGAGCGGTGCTTTATAACTCTCTAGAACTCTAGGAATGCAGGTGGGGGGCATAAAAAGAAGACCTTTTCCTTATGGTTTTTAGTCCACGGCCCTTTCACATTCAAGGTCTATTTCAAACCATCTAGAGTTGTTTTTATTTATTCTTTTTTTCTCCTATCTAACATCCGTGTTAAAAAGGGAAGGGAGGCCCAAAGTGAAAAAAAATAAATGTGGTGCGTTCTCTTTTTTTAGGGGTTTACCCAAGGGGCCTGCCTTGTGCTTCTTATTCCCTTCCTTTCAAAATATTCAACAGAGACGAATAACTAAAACCAGCAGCCAAAAATATAGAGTTTATATTTATACATATATGGTTCTTCTCTTAGTTCCGAGAAATGATAGTAGTATTTAAAACCTTAACTTTTTAAAACAGAAATAACACTGCCATATTATTACTCCATAAGATTATAACACCATGTGTGTTCCACTACGTCTTGGACCAAGCAGCAAACATGTAATACACTACTCTTTTTTATATTTGATAATCAAATTTTAATGATACAGTTACATGAGCGATAGTATTTAAAATAAAGTTATATGCCAGCCTATACTCTCATCTATATAATAAGATTATTTGCATGTATCATATATCTTATATTTTGTAAGCTATTTATAGCTACACGTTTTTATTTGTTCTCGTATATGCATATAATATTATTGGAATGTAAGTAGCTGAACAAGACTTATTGTATACTTATGTCGGTTGTGTAAGAAATTTTATGAGAGTGGTACTGAAATGTTTCTGAATATAAAAATTGCAATTACTTGCCTAGCTACAATGAAATCGATTAATAATCTATTTAATTTAATAAATTAAAATTCTACTAAATATTAGGTACTTTTTTTCACCATCATTTAGTACCTAACCATTAGTTGTACCTAACCACTGGAGATTGCAAAAATGTTAAAACTGGAATGGTAATATGATTGTATTCGGAAACATTTTAAACTTTAGGAGACAATGGGTCTCAAAACCTGTTTAGCCTAAGGGCCAAACTGACTTTTTAACTAAGTCTCATGGGCCAAAAACCTAAATAGCTCATTAAACCAAGGTACGCAAATTTAATTTGAAAAGAGAGATATACAAAGCGTGTAGGGCCTGGGGATGGAAGCGGTTGCCGCTCCGTACGGTTATTTTGTAATGATTCCCTCATTTCAGTTCATTGAAGAGATAGGAATAAATGACTTACATATTACTCTACATTACGTTGACTTAGCTGCTTTCGAGATAGACATTTTCTGTCGAACAATTGTCAGTGGAAAGTTATAACTACATAGTTGTAGTTCGATTTAAGATTATACGTGAGGAGAATTCCGAATATATGTATTACTTTTGACGACGGAACAATGATTTGTTTCCAAATTTTACATTTGTTACCTACAAATGTAATGAAGGTATTGTTCAATATTAGTAGAGAATGGCAGGTAGCGCCGAAACATTGCCACATAAAATCAAGTACGAATTTTTATTACCCTACAAAGGTCTACAAATATATCACACATGAATCTCATTAATCATAATTATAATTTTTACTTTTAATACATAAGGGCTAATACTGGTGGAAAATTATTAGCAGTGCTGAGTATTTTAACCCTCATCGGACCTTTTGATTCTTGAATGTAGATTAGAAATTTAACGTAGGAAGATTTCCGCGCGTTCTTATTATGCCAAAATGGTTGTTAGGCATAAATAGAACCACTCCAGGCGGGTTTCTTTGGTTTCTCATGTCGATTTTAATTCAACTTTTCTTCAGTTCCTATTTCCTTTGTATTTCATAGGATAAAACAAAGAAATAGAATAAGCATTATGAAAACTGATTATGTTTGAAGTTTCATCTCCAGCAAGTCTACATCAAGGTGCCTGAACTAAGACTATTCAATTGAATGTGAACATTCAATTTGACCATTTTAATAATCTTATGTTATAAAATGATTTTTTATCATGGTACATGACTAGTTGACACGGGCTCCTAAGCCTAAGGGATTTACATCTTCCAGTTCATAAGGATTGCAAAAAAATGTCTTACCCTTGCCAACAAAACGAGAAACAAGAACATAAGTTGTTTATCGTGAGATCCACATTTTTATTAAATTGCTGAATAAAAATCAAATAATTCACTAAATAGATCTAACTTCGTTGGATGATAACGGATGACAATAAATGTAAATGAACTTGTGGTCGGATTTCAGCAAACCAAGTCTTTCAAAGCTGTGCTTTATAACTAAAATTTATCTAACCATTCTATTCATTATTCGAAATGAGCTTAATAAAGTTACGTTTCAAGAATATAGACTCATTTATGTTTTAATTTTGAATAACAAGTAATAGTCCAGTCATTTTAGGCGAAAAAAAGGTGGAACCTCTTAAAAAATACTGGTGAACATTTTTTTTTTTTGCAAATACCTTTATTTTGACACTACAAATAACGTCCAGAAAGTCCATTGCAAAATGTTGTACGCTAAGCGAATTATTCAAGGTCAAAGGTCAAAAAAATCAGTTTTTTGCAAATATCTCGTTTTCTATTGGTTGTACGATAATTTTAGTTATTAGAAAAATTGTTCATCAGAAAATTACCTACAAAAAAGATTATTTATACATTTTATGCACAACCAATAGTTTTCGAGATATAAACCCAAGAGAGAATGAAGTACACAATAAATTGTTCCACAACCATTTTTGAGGTCAAAAACAAGGCGCATTTATTTTAACATTGTTTCCTCGGCACTTCTTTAGATTGTTACTCTCCTCATAAAGAAAACCGAGGGGAGTAACAATCTAAAGAAGGAGTACGGATCAGATTGTTCTTCTTCAAAATGTTACTCCCCTTTTAAAACCAGAAGTGGGATATTCCTTTGTCCCAAAGTACATTGGACTAACATCACTTTGTCTTAATAGTTATTTAGTTAGTCATTTATATTCTAAAAATACATAAGGGAGTAACAATCTGAATAAGTACCGTTTCCTCTTTAAGCCTGATTCATACTTTTCAATTACGACATTTCTTCTTAATTTTGTTCCTTTTAATTCACTTCATCTTCTTCTTTTTCTTCATTATTATCTTCATCAGTCACAATATTTCATTTAGCGTTTTATTACAAATAGTACAGGTATAAAATAGACCCAAAAACCACTAAATAAATGACAAAATTTGTACATTCATGAAACTTTGCTCATACCTTCATATTGGCAGTGAAAATTAAAATCTGCAGAGTCCATAACAATTTAGGGGGTGGAACATCCCCCCAGGGGGGCGGGAAGGGGGGTTTTTTTTTTAGCTTTTTTCCAAATATCTCGAAAAGTATTGACATTAGGTGAATTATGGTTATTAACAAATTTGTTCTTCATTAAATTTACAATAAAAATAGTCCTTTAGTTTTTTTTTTTTTTTTAGCTCCAACCGTTTTTGAGTTACAAGCGCTCAAAATTAGGTAATAAAAAATAAAGTTGGATAAGGGGGCTAAAGTACACTTTTATATAATCTCCCACCCCTCCTACAGGCCACATAGGTTGAACCCATTTTTCTGTTTAAATTCCTAATATAAAATGAAAATACTATATTTGAAATATTTTTTTTCTTCTTCGTCTTTACAGAGTTTTAATTAATAACTCTCCTTTCTTCGCCTTAACTTGAGGCTTCTTCAGGCTGGTATTATAGTCCAGTCAAATTAGATGAAAAAAGGGGATACTTCCCAAGTTTTGGAAAGTAGTGGTGATTTATGGAGGAATGAAAAATTTGGAAGGGGGTGTCAAAAATCTATTGAATAATAAATAAAGTGTTTGGCTTAAGGTCAAGAAATCTCTAGTAAAAGAGTTCTTTTACCCCCTAATCCTACTTAAATTTGAGAGCTTGTAACTCAAAGACCATTTTTATTTGAAATTTAATGAAAAACAAATGCGTAAATAACCACAATTGGAGTAATGTCATGTTTTTGGGATTTTTTGCTGTTATATCCTAATTTGACTTGACTGAAGTGGTTTAGGTTTATCTCTTAAGGTATCTTATCTCTTTAGGTTTATAACTGCAAGAGAACTATTTTGTATACAGGCTTCATTTTGTGCTTGAATAAAAGCCAAATTAATTTACTACAACTTAATTTCTTATGACTTTTCGTGTAGAGTAGAGGTTTTATGCCGATATTCGCCCCTAAATGAGAACAATACTTTTTTTAATTTTTTTGGGAAAAATTGGCAATTTTCGCAGGGTCATATATCGGTAACTATTATACGTACAGAGTTGTAGTTGGACATAGAAAGAAGCCAATTATCTTTACTACAATTCATTCCTTACGACTTTTCTCGTAGGTTAATGGTTTTACGCCTATATTCAACCCGAAACGAAAAAAAACATAATTTTTTTTTTTTTCTTAAATAATCAATTTTTAGTGCCACTTCTTGGTAACAATTTGACGTACAGAGTTGCCGGTGGACTTAAATTGTTGTCAATTTATTGCACTAAAAACTAGTATACAAAATTAACATCGAACAACGCATACTTTACGAGGTATATAGCAACAACTGAAATTTTTTCAGTTTTTGCAAATATTACAAAGAAACTTTGGGGGGCCTTTTTGGGAGAGATTTTTTTGTGGGGGGGGAGTCTAGGAGTTGGGGGTAAATAGAGGAATGAAAAATTTGGAAGGGGGAGTCACAAATCTATGGAAAAATAAATAGATTGTGGCTTTAGGTCAGAAAATCCTAATAAAAGTGTACATTAGCCCCCTTATCCAACTTTATTTTTTATTACCTAATTTTGAGCCCTTGTAACTCAAAAACAGTTGAGCTAAAAAAAAAAATGTTAAAGGACTATTTTTATTGGAAAATTTCTGATTAACAATTTTTCTAATATTTAAAATTAGCGTACAAGCAATAGAAAACGAGATATTTGCATAAAACTGATTTTTTTCTTACCTTTGACCTTGAATAATTCGCTTAGCCTACAACATTTTGAAATGGACTTTCTGGACGTTATTTCTAGTGCTAAAATAAAGGTATATGCAAAAAAAATTTTTCACCAGTATTTTTTAAGAGGTTAAATCCTATTTTTACTGGACTATAATTAAATTTGTCACAATAAATTCATAACTAAAGTCCCTAAAACATAACTCCAACATTTAGATTGTTTATTAAACAAATATACATTAAGAATTGGTGGCTACAGCACAGTATTATCTACCAAAATGGATGGGGCATAGCTGTTCTACGCTGTTTGTTTTTTTGTTTTTTTCATACAGATATTATTGCCAAGCTATGTCCCGCTGGCAAACTTATTTGACCACAAATTATTATAAGGCGATAAATAAATGTTTTAAAGGATTTTAATAGTTAATTAAAACAAAAAGGGCCCTTTTTTAATTAAATTTAATAAGTCGAGCAGGAGTGATTTCTTCTTTTATTAATAAAAGGAAATTGTTGTCAGATTTAAAATAACTTTCATAACGGGACCCAGTTCAAGGATAACACCTCGGAAATGGAATCGGCTTAAATCCGATGCATAACCGGTTTTTTTCTCCAGTGTTTAAAAGGACCATCTGTTAAAGTCATTTATTTCACATCTTTCCAGTACATTTAGTAATCTAGTTTTATATGCATTTTAAATTAATTAAAGTTCATTAATTATAAAGCTTTCTATAAACGTAGCATGCATTCTCCTTACATTTAAAACATAATTTGATTACAAATTGCATTTAAGGCAATGAATTGTTTCCTCTATAAAAAGGATTACGAAGGGTCAATGTTTGCCTTATTTCGACCCCTCTTTTAGACATTTTCAAGCTGAATAACTAAAATAAAAAGTGCTAAAAGACTCTTATAATTGAATCTAACTAATTTTGGTAATTTTCAGCTGAATTCAGGTATATATTGATTGATTAAAAAAATGTTATCCATAAATTTCTCAGTTTTCCCTCTTCTAAGATCCTTATAACTTTACCGTCTCTGTTTACTAATTGTACTGTCCTTATAAAATTCTGAGACTCACACGCATTAGAAGTTCAACTTCAGTTTCATATACAGTTGATTTGATGCATTTGTTCTCCTGTAATTTTTTGACGATTATATTATTTCAGGATTAAGAAATGGTTATGTTCAATTTAATTAGGACGGTTTAACCGTCTGTGCTCTTTAACTTTTCCTTAACTGATACTTTAATTCATGTAAAAGATCAAATTAGTTTTGGCATGGCATATTAAAAAAACAATTAATAAATTTTTAACAATTTAATAAATTTGACCATAATGTCTTATAAAAGTATAAAATCAATAAAGTACGTGATACGTGATAGGATGCGAGGAAGCTATGTGCCACGCTAATTGTCAGTCCATATTTACTTCCATTTAAAGCTATTTGATAATTTTTTTATAATTAAATTACATAAAATTAGTAAATATAGGGTCCGGGACTATCAAGTGTTTTGTTATTGTTTTCCGCACTACAATTAATTCTTCATCAAGCTAAAAAAAAATTTCTTTTTCGGTTTTATTCATTTACAAATATTTTTTGTTGTTATCTTAGAAATTTCTTGGTACATTTTAATTTTCATATTTAAACGTATTAAATTTAGTGATAATTTTTAGAACATAATACATTATCATCGTCGTGTATGGCTTCTGTTTATTTCATATTCGCATTAATTTTCTAAAAGCAAAAAAAAAAAACTAGTAGCAATTTTCAATACACTGCAAGGGATAATCCCAAATATTATTAATATTTTGTACATCTATGTATATAAACTAATTGAAGCATATAATAGAATAATAAAATTATGGATAATCTTTCTATATTCTCATTATTTTTTATTTTAGTAACAAAATGTTTATACATACTGCGAAAAACTCTGAATTGCTCGACATACGTCAATTGTCTCACAATCTTTTCGATTTTCGAGTATTGCTAATCATACATTAAAATAACTCTTAAATAAAGGATACTTCGCTGAAAGTGTGCTGCTAAACCCCGACCAAGAAATCATGGATATCTGAGAACTGCGCTCATTCCGTTTTATGCCATGAGTAGTAAGTTTTTAATAATACAGATACAAAACAAAACACACAAGATAATCACTAATACTATTTTATTTTTGTGATTAGTTGCCAGGTAGAGGTGTCTTTACCGACTTCGGCAATACTCGGGAATTCCGATTTTAAACGACGCTAAGTTCACAGTTTTTTCTTAAGTGCCATGCAGTTCTTGGTTTAGTAATGGTTACTTTAGTAGTAACTTAATTACTCATATATGTTTTATTGCCCCTAAAAAAAAGAAAACACTGCTTTAGAAAGGGCCATAGAAAAGAATGTTAAGGGCGTAGAAGTAACAGTAGTTCATGGAGGGAGGTCAGATAGATATAGACTTGTAGAGAGTTCGGTGAACGGTTCATTCATAGTTTTAGTATGGACAAATATTGCACTTCTTTTGTACTTTCCTTAAATGTAGTTAAAAATTGAACCCGAAAAACTACCAAGTAGTAGACAGTAGATACAAGAAAACTGCAAAGTTTTAAATTTTTGTGTTGAGTACTTTCGGTGCGGTGAACAGGTATGGTAGAGACAGACGGACTAACAAGGGCAGGAATGTATAAGGGCCCTCGTTTTTGGCTACTGACCCCGAAAACAATCCAAAAAGGGTTCACTACTAACTAAATTAAGTACTATTACTAAGTAAATTATATAATATAATTTGTTAAATGTACATTTAAAATATCTATTGTTATGCTAAGGTAAAGCATTATGTAACACTACATAGTAAGATGTAATGTAGATTTGCTAAGTTGGTAAGCGTGACAAAAGAAACTGATACTCTAGTTAGAGATGAACTACTACCGGAACCTTTCTCACATTACTCTCCTAATCCTCTCACACTAAAACAAAAAAATTCTATAAACTAAGCAATTTCTCAAATATGGTAGAGAGTAAACATTTTTGGTAAAACTTTTAAATATCAGTTCACTAAAAACATAAATAATAGAATAATTATGCACTTAAGTTTTTATTAGGTACCAATTCAAGTGCAAAATTGATCACTTTTTTGTCAAAATACCACGTAATATCACCATTTATATTAGGGGTTTCCAAAGTAAGGAGATTATAAAAAATTGCGGTATTACTTTTACGCAGCTAAATCAATGTAAGGTAGGGTAATGGGGTAAGTAATTTGGTACTTATTTAGATTGTTACTCCTATGTTGCTTTAGAATATAAATAACTTTTTGTTAACTTTTTTTGAATAAATAACTATAAGACAAAGGGATGTTTAGTCTAAATTAATTTGGAAAAATGAATATCACCCTTCGGTTTTGATGAGGAGAGTAACAGTCTAAAGAAGAACATTCCGTACACCCGCTTTCGATTGTTACTCCCCTCTCTATTTTATATAAGGGGAATAACAATCTAAAAAAGTGCTAGTAAATTATTTCCTATCTCTTCTACAAACTTGCGGAATCATAATTAAACCCAAACGGAGTGGTGTCAAAGTTCAAACCTCAAGGTATGTAAAACTAGAGACGAGATTTGAAAAGGAGTTTAGTATAAGGGGTACTTATTGTTTTTTGCATAATTTTCTCTTTCTTCGAGTACATATCTGTGTATAGGAGGTAAAGGGTTCTATGAGCCAAATTTAAATTTTTTGGGAGAGCTACTTTAATGATTTTTTTACTTATTTTACCTCCCCAGCATGTTGGTTCATAGTGACTTTTCCAACTGGCTAAATCCGTGAGATTTAGTTTTAGGACATTATATACTTGTACCTCTAAAAAAAGGGGGGGGGGAATGAATAGGAAACTGTTAAAACCTCAATTTCGTAAAAAATGGAGATAGTGCCCTTTACCTCCAATACACAGATATTTAGGTAGAGCTATATTTAAACAAATAAAGTAATAGGCTAGAGATTTCCATGTTATCTATATAAATCAATAGATTTAGAACCTTAGTTTAACATACCATTATAATTTGTACTAATTTTAATGTGTAGCAATTTACCAGAGATAAAGTAAAGTATTATCTTAAGTTAGACTAAAAAAAAGAAACAACAATTGAGACAAAAGCTTTTTTATATTTATAAAAACTTGACGTATTTTAAAAGAATATTATCCAGATCTATTGTAATCTTTTTACAAGGAAAAAACAGAATCTAATAATAGAAATAAACTTTCTCTCAATGAAAAATATAAAAAGGGTTCTTGGAAATCTAAATAAAATTAGGGTTTCAACGTTTTGGAGAAATATTGACAAAGTAGATCATGAATGAAATGAGACCAGTCGTTTACAAACTGTAATGACGTCATTTTGTCACTAAATATTTAACGAATTCAATATTTAATATGGAATCGATTACGTCTTTGAGACCTAATTGTTAAAAGGTTGTTTAATAATATCTACTTCTGAGTAAAAAAAAACAACAAAATAAAGTGAAATTATAATAAGACAAGAATAATCGTAAATCAATCTTTTTTTTTTTTCAAGAACGCCAAAAATCGAGTGAAGCATATAAAATTACCTTTAACCACCTCTACCTCTACCTTAACCACAGCTGTTAAGAGCTCTCAACTCGTACGTTTTCGCGTAACTGGTCTTTATTTTAAGTATTAGATCTAGGCACACCTTAGTGGTTGCTGAACTAAAACGCATAGTCTTCATTCTACTTATATTCATTCTACTTATACTAGATCTTCATTCTACTTATATTGATCGATTAAGTATCAGGATAAAGTGACAGAAAGAGAAACAGTTGTTACTTTATAATTCCACTTTTTCATAGTTCACTCATGAATTTCATAGTTCACTCATGAAAACGCAACAAGCAGTATTGGGAGCGAAACGTTTTCATTACCCATCAAGATGAAAACGGAAATTGACGTCCGATATGTTCATGTTCATAACAGTCCTTGTAGAAACAAAAAAACCACTGTACTTTTACTGCACTGTATCTATTTAATAAAATTAATTTTTAATGAACAAATATTTCATAATAAAGTCAGGTCAACGAAATGAAAATATAAGAAGTATTTTTGGGTTTCTAGGATGACCTCAAAATCCTAAAAATGAAAGTAAGGAAGGGTTATTACTGGACAGAGTACCGAATCAGCTCCTAAAACATTTTGTAAAATTACAGGTAAGATAATATTAGTAATCCCTGAAGACAGTAAGAGGAGAGACGCTAAAAGCAGCGCGTGTTCCCTACTCCTTATCTACAATGCAATAAAAAAAACTGGTCACAAAGAAGAATTTAAGTCAACAAAAGCAATACAATAAAGTAACCAAATTAAACGATAAGTGGAAAAAGTATATTTAAAACTTATTTAGGTACTTAGGGAACTTCTTTAGATTGTTACTCCTTTACCCTTGTAAAGGAATCAAGGAGGAGTAACAATCTAAAGAATGTGCACGGAATGATCTCTCTTTCCCGATCTCTTCATCTCTTCTTTAGACTTACTCCTGTATAAAAACCAAAGTGAGATATTCCTATGTCCCAAAGTAATTTAGACTAAGCATCCCTTTGTCTTAATAGCTATCTAGTCAAAGTCATAAGAAAATAAAGGGGAGTAATAATCTAAATAGGCACTATACTTAGAGCTGTGAATATAAAAAAGGATTAAGAAAGTTGTGAATACATTATAAAAAGATGGGGAAGTTTTAAATCTATGAACCCACAAAAAAATACCTTTCTAGGCTCATTGTTGAGGAGTGGTCACGTCAAAATAAACATTATGATATAAAGGCAGGCAACGACAGGCTCAGTAACAATGTAGAAAGGTTTCAAAGACGTCAAACTATAACACCCTAAGTGAAAGGGAAGGATTTGTAGATTTAGGGGTGGTCTAGGAGAATCTAGGGTCAGCGGCAAGTCTTCTTGCACCCTCTAAATACCTTTAACAAGACGCTCAACCCTTTTCAACAAAAGGGTCAAGAAAAAAAAAGAACCATTCATAAACTGATGTGACTACCTAAAGTTTAAAGGGACCAAAGTATGAATGAAAAGGTAAAAACTACGTAACACCAAACTCAAGAAAAGGATCTATATATCTTTTTCTAGTAAACAAGTGGTAGAACGAAGTCAAGACTATTGGAATTTACGTTTGTAGAGTTATCATAATAATAAAAGAAAAAGATTATCTTCTATCTTTTGTAATGGAGTATTAAAAAAATACACTAACTTCCTTACCAATACACATTATTAGATTATATTCTTAAGAAGCTTTTGATACTTACCTACCCATTCAATAGTTGTATGTAATAGATATTTACTCCCAAGAACAAATCAAATATTCGGTAAAACTGCAGTTATTCAGCCACCTAGGAAAAGCGGTTAGACTATTTGGGGGGCGTCACTCGAATGATCTCNTACTTTTGGAAAAAGGAATATCACACTTCAGTTTTTATAAGGTACATTTCATAAACCTTCTTTAGATTGTTACTTCCACCTGTTTCTTACTTTCTCATATAAAGAGAAAGTATTGTGATGGCGCGAAAATTCGATTTAGAGATTTCGATGGATTCACACGTTTTGAGGTCCCCTGTGTCCAAAGAAGTGTTTTTTAAAAAATGTCTGTCTGTCGTCTGTGCAGACGTCTGGAGCCTAAACTATCTACCTGCCTAACTATGATTTAGAAGAAATTTGGCATAAATGATTAGAAAAATCATACCCCGAGGTGAAATCGAGAAATTAATTTAAGCTCCAAATTTGGGGGTGCTGCCCCCCAAAAACTCTGAAATAGGTTCCTATGATTTGATTTAAATACGCATCAAACGATGTATTCTGTTTTCGCGGGAAACATCTAGTTCCTGAGAAAAAAGCTTAAACCACGGACTGAGAGTGCCCGGGTTCGATTCCCCGTCCAGGAGAAGTTATTTTTATGATAAATTTTCAATAATAATTAAATGTACATACGAAAACTAATAAATAGAAAATATTGGGCTAAGTAATTATGAACTCGTATACTCGTATATATGAGAAAGTTTGTATGAGTTGTCTCGGACCGATTTCTTTTATATGGGGAGTAACAATCTCAATTTACATGAGTTGAGCATCAGTGTCGTCAGTTACTCTGATTATTATTTTTTTTTTTTTTTAATTAGAGATCTGTTGTGGTTGTTGATATTCGTGGTTCTTATTAAACATTATTATCAAATATAAACAAACTAGTGTATAAATAAAAGTTAAATAACTACTTTATAAATAATAATTAAAGGTTAGTTATTATGAAACTATAATATGTAATGTTATAGGGAAGAAACAAAATTATCGGGGTAATAAATATTTACAAAACCCATAGCAAGTGTATAAATAAAGATAGTATACAAACTGCTATTGCCAACATCATAATACATAGTATAACATGTTTACTCTTTTAACTGCCTAGGTAGTAAACGTACCCCTGCATCAGAAATCAGTTAATTTTTCTGCCGCAAGTAGATAAGTATTTTTATTTGGCATTGTAATTCTAATTTGTTATCATTTTAATTTTTTTATAATCTCTCAATTTTATTCATTGAATCTTTGTATATATTTGAAGGCAAACATATTGAATGCTTATTCGTTTAATTACTTATTATAGTGATAATTTCAAACATTTTACTCATTCATTTAATATTCCTCAATCACATAAAGAATATTTATGATTTTACAATCAATAAAATAGAAATATTATAGCATCCTATGTATAGAATGGAGAGGTCGTAATAAAAATTAATTTTATAGCTTATTCTTCAATAAGAAAATATTTTTGCACAATAAAATATTAAATCTAATCAAATCGATCGTAAAATAAGTTTTATTAACAATTAAAATTTATTTTTTTCAAACTTGAATTCACCTTTGTAATAATTTAAAAAGCCATTATTAACCACGACAAAAAAAAGAGAATGAAAAATAAACATTTTATAACTATTATTATCGTAGACAGACTTAGTAAAGTTAATTGTCGTTTTTGAAAAAAAAAAAAATAGTAGTTGACCTTCGATAGGTCTGCAGATATCCACAGATGGCATTCGAGATGACGTTAGCTGTTGCATATTGCATTATCAGTTGGATTTTCTAACTTAGGATAGACACGTGCCTTGCAACATCTGCACTCGCAGATTAGCGGCAGGTAATCTTGGTATATTAATATTTGTGAGTCTGTGTCAAAATGCAGTCATCAGAAGTTTGCTTATATCGAGCCTTATCATATTTCTAGGAAAAATATATTGATGAATAAATACAAGCAATGTTTTTTACCTACATAGCGCATTCTTGTTTTCCTTAGTTGAATATGGGATAGATTTTTAGTATTCAACCAAACATTTATGCATAGAATTTGCTTAACAATACTGTCATTCATTAAAAATCAATGCATTGAATACAGGAATAATATTAACAATGGCTAATTAAATAACAACTTTGTAACAATACTTTTAGTTCCGGTTTAACTTACATAATATTTGATAACTAATCGCAAAACATTTTTTTTTCAATAGTACAATATAAAGAAAGATAGCTGTTAATAGGTCATTCGCCGCAATAAATAGATTAAGACCACTTGTGGAGGCCTTGGCTCCTTACGGCTACTAGAAGCAGTCACAAATGGCTGAACTGAACCTCTAGTAGCCGCAACTTCTTAAACAAACTAGCCCTGCCCAAGTCCGACATAGAATTTCTGTTGGACTATTCTCCGCTACTGTTATGTTGTTGCAAATTGGTGATATTGTCAGTGCATTCAAAGATCCTTACGTTATTAAGTACATCCATTTTTAGCAATCACGCAAGATAATAACTACCAAGCCAAATCAAAAGATTTAAAGTAAATCGAAGACAAACTCTTTAAGCAGACCTTTATTTCTGGCGGACTAGTTATTTTTTAAGCACGCCTATGATATACCCATACTCTTCAAATGAAAGGGTTTGCTTTGTTTATTAATTTTTTTTAAATAAACTTATTTCATAGAATATTGTAAATGACAGGGGGACGTCATCTGAGCTAAATTATTCCAGGCACTGTAATTTTATTCCTTACTGTGATTGTGTGGTTACTTCGTACAATCAGAACCACATAGTAGGCCATTTTAAATTGTAATTTAAACCTTATAGGTAGATAATTTACACGATTGACCATAGTTGTATGTAGGTTGAAGCCTAAATGTTACAATTACACAGTAGAGTTTTATCTGAAGAATTATTGAGAAATCAAAGAATTGCTCCTTGTTACCTTTCATTGGACCGTGACCAGCCTATGCAACGCCTCAACAGACCTTTTAACTTCGCAATATTTTTCATTCCTTGAATTAAATAACTCAACCTTTATTTGGCACTTTTATAGAAAAAGGCCCCCCTACTTTTTTTTTTATTTCCATCCCTATTCACCATAAAAGGGAGGTAAACTGGAGAGGAATGATTTTGATCCACCCGAGTTGACCTTTAATTGTCACTCTGGACGAATTGTGTACTTAAAAAAANAAAAAAAAAAAAAAAAAAAAAAAAAAAAAAAAAAAAAAAAAACCTTTTTAAAAACTATTGGCAACAACATGCAATCCTTTTTATAAAAATAAAATTTTAAGCATTCAATAAGCCTGATGATGCTCTATGAGTGATAGAGAACTATTTTTTTTTTATTTTTTTTTGCAAAAATCTTCGCATTCAGCTTAAGCCATTTAACACTTCACTACCCACATAATTGCACAATCTTTACATAAATTTTCTGTAATAAGCACATCTTCAAATAATAACTATTAACGGTTACAACAATTGTTTCTTTTTCACTATCCCATTTTTAAATGTATAATATTTTTTAAAAACAAGAATAAAATTGATTTATTGATTAACTTCATGCTGCCTCTTGTAGAAGCATTTGTATCATTCTGAATACTAAAATTACTTTTCTGTCAATTAAATTCTTGGGCAGAAAACCGTTTCAGATATTTTGCCTCATGTCTGTCTATCGTTCATCATTTGACGAACCACCCTTCCTTAAAAACAACTTGTATTATTTTGTTGTTCTTTGTTCTTGGAAAGTCATTCATTAGGGATGTGGGTAACAAACAAACTCTCTTATCTCATTTCTTTATTACCAACAATCCTAATGACCCACTACGAACCACTAAATAACTATTGAGGGATCATCATTAATATTAAATTTGAATGGTAGGTCTAGGTCATAATTAGCCTTAATCCTTCATATTAATCAACCTTCTACATTTATTGGCTTAGAGGCTGTTTAGCCTGAGCATAAATCTAAGCTTAAAAATTGTTACTGGAATTAAGAACAGGGAAAATATCTATATTCATAATTTTGGCGAGACAAAAGTATTTAGTAAAAACAACAGCTAAACCGCTATATAAAGTGATAAAGATCGCTTAATCTATAAAATCAGATTTAAACGTTTTAAAATGAGAAAATAAAGATGTTTTTCTGGAGTATTTTTACGCTATATTTCTTGTTAAAAACTTTATTAACTATTTAAATTTATAGAACAAGAGAAAAATACGAGCTCTACTAATTAACTACTATTTTAAAGATGCTCATCCAATTTTAAATAAATTTGGATGGTTTGTCAAAAGTTACCCAAAATTTGACATTTTAATAACAAATAAATGTAACTCTACTAGTAATTGATCTAATCTGGTACTTCTTTAAATTATTACTCCCCTATGTTTGTTTTTTTTTAAATATAAATGACTGACTAAATATCTATTAAGACAAAGGGATGTCTAATTTACTTTTAGACAAAGGAATATCACACTTCATTTTTTATAAGGTACATTTCATACNCTTCTTTTCTTCATTATAATAACCTCCCCACCCAAAACCCCATCTTTCAACATTCTGTCCCGTTAGGGGATGAGTTATTGTTTGTTTTAATATGGGGGGCCTTTTTCTATAATTCTACCCTATATGATCTATTATAGAAAAGGGGCCCCAAAAAGGGGGGCCCTTTTCTATAAGAGTACCCTTTATTTTATCTTTAAATATCTTTAACTTGAATTAATTTGTCGATTTGTATTTACAGAAGCCGAGCTAGATTATCTAAATGTTCTTAAGACATTATAACAAAATATTTTTGGAAAGGGGTAGGAAACCAATGTTTATTTTGCCCACTTCCTTTTTTTTATGTAACAATTTGCTAGCGGTGAAGGAAATCAGTTTACAAACATTAGGACGTATCACTTTTAGTGAATGCTTTAAGTCAAGTTTGTAAATATTATAAATGCAGATGACCACATTTTAAATGTTCACCATGTGCTTAATACTAGAGGTAAGGTAGGTGATTGATATAAAGTAAATTTTCAAGCAAAAATGTGTAAATTAGTGGACATAAGTCAAATTTTTAGGTTTGGAAGATAATGTTTGATACATTGCGCCTTGTCAATGTACACATTCTTAGAGGCGCTCGGCGAAGTTGCGCATCACATTCTATAACATCTCGTCAGGGAATCCGCTTCTTCATCCCCTATTCAACGGATGACGAAATTAATACTGTGCACATATGGTTCCAACCATTTGGATGGATTGAAGATGAAGCCATGGAGCCACTGTACACACACGAGTTCATGGGTCGAGTGTGCCAAATTTTTCTCGATCGTGTAAAAAATGTGAATGTGGAATTCGACAAGGACATTTATCGGATATTATCTTTCCTACTTAAAAATTTGACTTATGTCCAACTTCCACATTTTTGCTTGAAAATTTGCTTCATTTTAATCTCCTCGCTGCGCCACCCTGTAAAGTATCAATATATACACAATCTTAGTTTTTATTTTAACAGTTATTTGAACATGAATGATCGTTGTTAAGTGTTAAGGATATCCCTTTGCAAAAGGTTATAATGTCATTTTCATGTCCAAAACTCGAACCGAAATATCTTGAACTACAAAACACATACTGAAATCATAAGAAAAGCTAATTTAAAAGATAAGTCAGATGCCTCTTGGCTTATGCTACTATTATTTTAACTTTTAAATTAAAATATTGTTCTCGATCTTTAACTTTTACTGTCAAAGAAAAACAAGAACAAAGTTTTATCCGACACATTATATATTACAGTTTACCAAAAATAAATCTTAGTGTTTAAATATCATATAATATAAGTTAGGGATAACACAAAAAAAAAAGAAATATTCATTGGTTTCCACAAGTGCGAAGTGTTGGAGAGTAATAAAGATCTGAATCTTTTATTTATATCCTTGAGGTCTTCCTCGGGCAGTGGAAAAGATATTTAGGAGGAAATTCTCACATGAATATTCATAACAAACGGGGTTGAATACTGAATACAAGATAATTTATGCCTGGGGTTAATGATTTTTTAATTAGAGGTTTTTGCGGACACACCTCAAGTTAATATTACAGTAACAATGCATTTTGAAAATATGTATCAAAATATACATTCAATTTTGCTTCTGAGCTTTTTAAGAGAATAGGTGCTTTGGGATCATTTTGAAGAACAATTTTTTGTCTTTCGTCTCAGATTCCAAAAAGTCTTTTTCAGACACCACACATTTTTGGTCACGTGTCTGTCAGTCCGTCAAAACACCTTAAGAATTGCTTGTTTAATTTTAATTAAATATGAGTGGAAATATGTCATAATTAGCCCAATGTTATGTCGTCTTATATAATATGAACAAGAGGCTAAGTAGTCCAGTCAAATTAGAAAATAACTTTGCAGAAAATCCCAAACTTTTGGAAAGTGGCTTAAAATGTTCGTATGACTCTCCTGTTTACATACTAAAAGTCCCCGAAGGTGAGGGGGGAGCTCGC
>KZ652804.1:28665-42120 GCA_001010745.2 Gerris buenoi | reverse complement strand
CCCTCCCCACCCCCCTTGCAACATTATTCTTAACACCTCTCTAGTCAAATTTTGAAGGGACCGCCCTTAACCCTAAATCCCTATAGATTTATCTGAACTATGTCGGAAAACGGCTTATATCGTTAGGTTCGTATTTCAATGGACTACATTTTAAGATTTTTTATTATAAAAATCGCCAGGCCCGTTTAAGAGAAATCATTTTTTTCTATGATTAATACGAAATATTTATTAACATTTTATCTCTGTTTAGATACGCGATTCACGTGATTCTTTTCGTAGTTTAATTCATTGCGCATGCACTTTTTATAATTCTTTTTGATTTCCGCACCAAGGCGGAAATAAAAATAATCAAACAAAACGTTTAGGCTACACGCACACGCACACGCATCTGCACAGACGAAAAACGGTAGAAAGTAATTTTTTAAAAACCACTTTTTGGGACTTGGTGTAAATCCCTCAAAATCTGAATATCGAATTTTTGCACCTTCTCAATACTTTCTTTTTATGTAAGAAATTAAATATGTTGTGGCATATAAAAAAAAAAGTTGTGGTCTTACGTTAGGTGACGAAATATTGCACAATATTTCTTTGCCTTATAAGTTTTATTTTAAATATAGATTGTTAATTAATAATTTTTGTAATTCAGAGTCGAGAACCAGTCTTGGAAATTTCCTGATAATTTTTTTGATTTATTAGTTCCGAGATAATGTATGCAACTAATGTGATTAAAGTAAACATAATGAATAGTTGACCATATCAGACCCTTGTACATAGGTGCTTTTGCCCTTGGCTCGTCTTAGATGTAAATTAATATCGCCTTTCGAAAGTAATTTTATTTAAATGAAAAAAGATTGATAACAAATAACAGAATGCATTTATTTTCACTCTATTTGATAAAATACCAACAAGAAGTATTGAGATGAATTTTTACTAAATTTTGATTTTAAAGTGAAGCTTTAAGGGTTTAGATGTTAAGCACTCGAGTCTGGAGTTAAAAGCTCTTTCAAAAAGGAAGGGACTGATTATCACTCTTGCATCAAGTAAATATTGATTTAACCTTCATGTTTATTTAGTTACGACCTCACTTAACACTTCATTTATTTACTCAACATTACTTACAGACTCACTTGAGTATATCTGGTAAATGTAGTCTATGTTTTGACTCAATCATTTCATTTTAAAATTAAAATAGGATTTTTTTTTTATTTTTAAGTGACTTATGTTTCCTTCTGTGATTTCAGTGAAGCTATATTAGTTAGCTATAAAGTTATATTAGGATTTAGGGTTATTTATAGGTAAAGAACTTATTATACTTTTCTCGTCAGCTTTTATTGTACACACTGCCAAAATGCCTAAACAATCATTTAAACTTGATGGTTTTATTTTATTTTTAAGTACGAGTTTAATACATGCTTCTTCGAAATCCTTAATGTAATCCCCCTAACTACCTATCCTGTTATAGGGGCATAATTATTCAGATTATAATTCTATTTCAAGAAAAGGCTTAACTTCCCTCAGGAAAGCAGGTGCTTATTTCCTACCCAAAATGCGTAATACCTATAAGGAACAAAGGTTCAGACTAGATTAGCCTTTCCTAAAATTTCAACTTTACAGCCAACTATATACGTTACGCTTATACTCTGAGCTTTATAGCTTCAACCTTCCTTAGTTTCAAGTCTCTTACTTAGTATTTCAATTTCCCCTTAGAAAGAAAAAAACCCTTCTAAGTATATTCATACATCTATGTGGAAGCCATTAGTTAAATCTAAACTATGAAAGTGCAGGGGCTTAGGATTTTTACCAACACTAAACAAAAAAAATCCTCTTTGTGGATATTTGTTCATAGCTTTAGGAGTTTGGGCTAGCTGTATTTTTATCTTTCGTAGATACCACGTAATTTCCTTGATTTAACTTGTTCTTTATAAATAATATTTTAAAGCAAAATTCTTATCAAATAAAATCAAAACAATTACATATAGGATTCTAAGGTTTTAATTTTTCCATTAACAGTAATACATTGTTCATTTAATAATAAGAACTATGATCATTAGTTACGAAAATATAATACTTATTCTTAACCAAGAAAACATTCTGTTTAATCTTTTCAAAAGACCAGCATAATTGAGTGGATTATTCATACAGAAGAAAAGAGTAGATGGGAAAACGTGTTTTTGAACTCTATTAGGATTTAGAGTTGAAGGTTNTTTTTAACGATTTTTAACTAATTTTTAAAACATTTATAAACAATTTAAAATTATACAATACAAATTTAATAAAAATGATTACAATAAAAATTCCTGTTCAAAAAATGTTGTTTTTAATCCATTTTATCTTCCTGAAGGTACATGACGTTGATGATGTAAGGAATACTAAGACATGATTAATGGTACATTATGGTCTTGTACCATTGATCACATATTAATAAAATAGAAATATATTTTCTTTTAATATGGTTTCCTTATTTTTTAAAACCATTTGCTATTACGTTTATGACCAACAGAAACAGGTACTTTCATTTGTAGGATAATTCGGAATAATATATGTCGTAGCAAACAAAGAATTACCTTCAGTTTTCAATGTATTTGGTTCAATGATTGGGTAATTAGTAACTTAGGTTAAGAAACATATGCACTATTATTAACATTACCTTTCTAGCTTCATAATACAAAAAAAAATACATTTAATGAATAAAATATTTTTATGTCAGACGTCATGCAACTACAAACTGGCCATATTGTGGAAAATAGCGTTAAGACTAGTCTTAGTTTTTCGCGTGTGTCTGTGCATAGGGATAAGTAAATTACAAAAAAAGGAGTATTCTGAATGCAGAATTGGATACTCTACAGCTTTAGTTATTTGACATTTTTCATTTGGAATAACAATTTTTGAGTTACAGGTGTGTGAAACTGAGCATAACACACTTTTCAGACAAAATCATAAAATTTGCCTATTTTCAACTCCTGATTCCGACCAAACTGCTGTACGAAATTTAATGTTGTAGGGCATCATTCGACGCAGAAATAAATTTTCTTTAAGTTTGGTAAGAACACAATTTACTTCTCGATGCATCCTTAAGATGTTATAAGCCAAAAACTGAGAAAAGTTCTAAAAGCTCGCAGTTTTTTGGCTCGCAAAAGTTTAGCTCACCTCAGAAACCGTCGCAAACTTATACTAATGTTATTTGGGATGCCACAAGTGGATTAAAACGATTTCCAGCTTTGTCTGATTTTATCGACACCAAAAATCTAATTTTACTGGGCTAAAGTTAGTAATTCAAATATTTCTATGAATCAAAGTGTTCACCTAACAAGTGATTAACTAACATTAACTTGAGTTTTAGTCTACTAACTAATTTCGTACTCAGGATCATGAAAATTACATTGCCCACTAAAATGGGTGGGGGCCACTCTTCACCGGTCTGTTTTTATGAACAGCTTACATCCAAACTGTCCGCACCAACGAACTTAACTAAATGTTTTTAAAATGTGTCAAACGATTAATCTCCAGGACTATTTGCATAAACGTTATCAAATAGCTTATATACATATAAGTATATTCCCATATATCCATACACATACATGAAAGAATGAGACTAAACTTAGTAGTAAATACATAATTATTGATTAAAAGATATAATGTAGACATGCATCTATTAAAAGAATTTATAAGTGAGGGAGAAATCAAACTTATTGTGGCTTCTAGAACATGTACATAAAATGTGTTTGTTTATAGAAAGAGTATACCTTCCTATAATACTATAATTATAANGTTTAATCTTTTGAAAAGACCAGCATAATTGAGTGGATTATTCATACAGAAGAAAAGAGAAGATGGGAAAACGTGTTTTTGAACTCTATTAGGATTTAGAGTTGAAGGTTTAGCTGAGTAAAATTACGAAATAACAGTCACCGAACCCAAGCACAGCATCGTTTCATTGTTATAGTTCTCAGCTATTAAAAAAGTGAACTCTTCTCTTTGAGTCCATTATGTGATTTGAATTGTTCATGTTGACTGGTGTTTAGGGATACAAAAGAAATTGTGTACGAGGCTCGACCCAAGACAAGAGGTGCATCGTAAAAAGCTCCACCTAGAAAGGAAGTAATATTAAAGGAAGGCTTAAAAGTCAAAAGATTTAAACGTGGTAGTAAACCCATGAAAGGGGCTGTCGGGGCACGGTGGGTGGCGCGACGGTGGCGCTTCCCACGGGCTCTGGCGGCCGGTTCGGTAACCACAAGTTGTTACCTCACTCGTTTCGACTTTCACACTGATGTCGGGCTCGTAGGGCGTTCTCTTTCTGTGTGAAATAAGGCTGCTTCTCGTCTGGATCCTGGTGGTATGCTTTATGCTTTATACCTCGTCCTTCCACCCACACTGTGGACTCGTAGTACCCGGCTCGGATGACTCGGGAGGGCCTCGGGCGCTTCCCACACTCAACCCAATAACATTCAACACTCTAATTATCGCTTTTAAATATTTATTTATCGATTGCTTAACAGGGATCCACTAGCTACAACGTGGATTCCGACGGTCCTCCCGTGTCCCTAAGGTCGAGGAGATTTAATACGGCCCCGAGTTACCGTATTATTCCATAAACATAAATGTTTGACCTGGCTACCCTCTGATGGGTTCGGGTGATGAAGACCTATTTTACAAGCTTCCATTGCGGCTATTAGGCGTGGCAGCTTCGGAAAACGAAAATCAGTTCCTGTCAGCTCTTTATTTCTGTTTAAGATGGAAAGATGAAAGNAGAGATAACATATTTAGGGATCACATTTATCTACGTGAAAGATACATTTATTATTTGTGGTAGTTGGATTGTTATAGATATTTTTCCTCAAGCCTACGTAGAATTCGAACCCAACACATTCATTTAGGCCCTTGTACATTATAATTCTTTTGAACGCATAAAAATTCGTTGAATGATCAAAGGGTCAAATTTAATAAATATTTTATTTATAATTACAACCAAGGCCGTGCTGACACTCAAAGGCCTACGTGAAAATATAATTTAAGAACCCTATGGTGCTCCCTTCTTTCCCCATTTTTAATGTTATAAATTACTTTTTGTAAATTTCTACGTGTTCCGGTGGTGACCATGTCATGAAGGGTTTTCATTTCGACAATTCGCACCCGGGTGTTGGGAGCATCTTCACAGGAGTACATTATGTCCTGGTGTAGTAACAACTTTAACTGATGGGTTAACAAAATGGAAAAAAAATCCATTACTTTTTACAAATAATAAATATCCATTAAAATTAAATAAATAAATAAAATATGCTCATAATATGCGTAGTATATTTAGAGAGAAAGTATTGTGATGGAGCACTAATTCGATTTTAAAGTTTNTTTACAAGCTTCCATTGCGGCTATTAGGCGTGGCAGCTTCGGAAAACGAAAATCAGTTGCTGTCAGCTCTTTATTTCTGTTTAAGATGGAAAGATGAAAGACCAGTCATATTTTATGTTCTATCCACAGAAAAAGAAAAATACAAAGTTAGCTTTACAGAAAATTAATGCCTATATCCCTTTATACTTACCTAATACTACTTTACTTTAATTAGATACAAATTTTATTATTAAAGGTTTAAATTAAATAAATTATGGGATCTAAATAAGCAAAGATATTTAAAAATTAAATACATACATATACAGTACATACCTACACTTTGATTAGAGTGTACAGAGAAAAGGCGACTGTTTTCCAATACTGAAAAAAAGGTTAAAACATTGAATAAAAATTTCCTTACTTGAAATGCTTAATATATAAAAATTGCCGTAATTTCCATAGTTAGAAGAATATTTATGTAAATTCTATTTGATGATTTCTTAACTATTCAAAAAAAAAAACATCAATGCGACCATATTTGACCTAAGATTGTAGTAATACACTTTATTTTTCAAAAGCAAAGATTAGATTTTTGTATGTTTGNTCAAAATTGGGGTAACAGGTGTGCGATGAAACTTAAAAAGCAAAGAAATATGACGCCATTTTGTTTTTTTATTATTATTATTTTGGTTTCTGTATTCTTCACGTTAGTTGTTTCTATGTGTAAAATTTGGAGAAGATTGAATGACGGGAAGTGGTTCAAAATTGGGGTAACAGGTGTGCGATGAAACTTACAAAGCAAAGTACTATAAGACCAGTAAAAAGTTGGTTTATCTACTGTAAAATCTAATGTAACACTTTAATGACAATTATTCTAGTATAATACATTTTTATTACCATTAGCTATGGTCATGTATATTATTTAACTTCTTGTACCTTACTTCATTGTACATAATGCTATTTTTTTTATTACTGGTCTTATATTACTTTGCTTTGTAAGTTTCATCGCACACCTATTACCCCAATTTTGAACCACTTCCAGTCATTCAATTTTATCCAAATTTTTCACATAGAAACAACTAAGGTGAAGAATACAGAAACCAAAATAATAATAATAAAAAAACAAAATGGCTTCATATTTCTTTGCTTTGTAAGTTTCATCGCACACATATTACCCCAATTTTGAACCACTTCCCGTTATTCAATCTTCTCCAAATTTNATTACTTAAAAAAAAGCGGGGACTATTTCTTCGTTCCACGAGATATTCCTGTTTATTTTACAAAAAAAAAATCCAAGAATAAATTAATGACGACTTCTGAGACGAAAGCTACAAAAAAATGGAAAACAGTTTAAAAAATTCTTATTTCGTAGAAGAGACGTATCTTACTTTTATACAACAACTGTATAAATAAAATAAATTTTTGGAGGAATATTAATTTTTTTAAAGGGTTGTTGAGGTTTCATAACTCAAGTTGATATAGTTGTTACAGTTAAACTCCTTATTAATAACAGTCGATTGATTATGCTGGCAAATTTCATAATTACATTATATGATGGTAATTTTCATACGCACATTATGCTGGTACATTTCGTAAGCTTATTATGCTTGAAAATCCCATCCGCACATTATACTGGCAAATTTCAATCATAGGATATCTGATGTCCTGTTTTACTGTTAAATTTAAGACCAAAATTTGTGAAGTATTTATTTATTTTTTAGACTATATATTGGATTAGTATTAGGTTCTTGACTTGGATACGTTTTAAGTGCTAATTGTCCAAACTCCTAACACATGAGTTGTTTTTTATTTTCATTCTGATTTAAAGAATGATTAATCTCAAAATACATTTTCGTGAAAAATATATCTTAGTCCTTACTAAAAAATAACCAAAAAAAAAAAATTGCACCCTCTTAATTTTTGAAAAAAAAATACCATTTTAGGAAGAAAATGGAGAATATCAGACATAATAAATCTGTATAAAATAAGTAACTCAGTTCTTAAAGGAAATACTCTTCTATACACATATACACACACATATACATATAATACATTATTTATCTTTATTTTCAATCTTTGGTTTTGTTGAGTTTAAGGATGAGATTTCTTAAGATTTTGTTAGTAATTGATAAGTTCCAAGAAAGAAGTATATTGGCTTTTTATTTTTACAACTTACTTACCTAATTTAGAACCGGGTTTTCCAGTTTTTATTTAAAAAACAGCATTTTTGCTTGATAAGTGTGTTTAGAAAGCCATGGCATACAAGCATATGCATTATGTAGTGTTAGAAATTTCAATTATATTTCATATAAATTAAATTTCATTAAAAGATAAGGATACAAACAAAATTATACAAAAAAGCAATACGGGTTTATCTTACCTTTCAAATTAAAAATGAAATTTTTTCAAAATATTTTTCTATAGAACTGAACTGAAATAATACNCTTAAAAATATATCAGTTGTATAAGAGTTTTTCTGGGTTAAGGTTTTTTCCTTACACAGGGATATGGACGGGACACTTTCACTGATTCTATTGTTCTGTCCAAGAATGGGAATCCTTTGCAAGTGCTTCATCTTCTCTTTGTATTTTAATGTTTCATCCCATTTGATGATTCATTGTTTTAATTAAAAAATCGTTTTATTTAAAAGTAAGTTAGACCTTGTTGCTAAAATTCTGACACTAGAAATTACCCTGACTATTTATCATTTACATAAATTGGCAAAAATATACCAATCAACTGGAAACAATCTCACTTTATTATTATCACTTATATAATCGAGTATAGTCTCCCGACGACATACACTTCGACGGTCAAAAATAGCATAAAAACATGTTGTTTTTTTAATTTTTATTTTACCCCCCTCTTATATGAAAATATGATAAAAGTTTACATAACAACAATTACTGTACTCTTATAAAGCTTTCCAACGATGTGCATCTTGAAGGGTAAATACTATTTTGACTTTTGAACCCCGTACCCGTGTGTACCAATTTTTTTTTTTTTTTTTCACCCATCCAAATTCTAAACCAAAATATGCCTATATTATCATAAGCCTCATTAAGTCGCGGTGCATGACTGGACTTTTTTTACTCGTCCAATTTAATAATGAGGTTCAAAAATGTAACAGTGCAAAAAAATTGTTAATCCGATTAAACACTTCAATGTGAGACTAACTAAACGTTTATACTTTCACCATAAACGTATAATACGAGTATGAAAGAGTTATAACATATAATTAAAACTACTCCGTCCGACACTTAAACCTGATTATTTATTAGTTATAAATTAAAACAAACTTGTTTATTTTGCGCTCCAAGTGGTTTAAATACAAACTATGGATTGCTATATTTACCTCTAATGGATTTTCATAGAATCTTAAAAAAAAACTATAGGTATAAATAAAGCAAAACAAATCGGTACGACAAACTCAACCAAAACTTTAATAAGTCTGAATTTAAATTTTATAATATCACATTCAATCAATTTTTTTTGCTTTCGAGCTTACTGAGAGTAACGGAATCTTTATCGCTCTGAAGAACGAACATATTTTCAGGAAACAATTTTAGTTCCATGGCAGTCTGTCTGTCTGCATGTCAATTTTTGTGAACCNCATTTTATTACCCCGGGCAGGTGGCCCTATAAATTCATTTTTTTGCTATGCCCTATTGAGATTATAATTATGTTATAGGTGGTATTGAAAACAATGATCATTAAAAATATAATTAGAAGGACGAAAGTACGAGCATAAGAATCAAACGATCTCTTGATCAAGGATATGAAAGGTGCAGTGGCATGAAGTATTATGTGCTATGCAGAAATGTCAAGGTTAATCATTTATTATTATCATAAAATAATTTATTACATAAATATTGCCGATCACGCCGTAAGTAGGATTTTGTGGCACACCTCATTCTAAAGCACTCAAATCCACAGCAAATTCCCAAAATCTTTCAACACCAACTGCACCAATCAATATTATGATAATAATTCACATTAGAGAGAGTACAACTTCATCAATGTGAATATTTGTTGGATTAATTGTGAGCTATTTTGTATTATAATAACATTCAGGCCCTATTCACTCGGGGATAAGCATAAGCAAATCTCCTCCCGAATTTCTCAACGACTAGGTGATTTTGAGACTGAGCGACTTTAGTTATCTTCATCCTCACACAACGACGACTGTAGTTGTCCATACAGCCACGTTTTCTTAGGTTTGATTAGAAAACTAAGGCCCTATTCACACGGGGAAGTGCAAATCTCCACGCGACTGGGATACTCGGCGACCAAGAAACTCAATATATGTAAGTAGGTGACGCTACACATATAGGAATACACCAAAGGCGGCGACTAGACGCCGCAACTCGGAAACCAGGAGACTCCAAATGCTGATCTCCTAGTCTCACAGTCCCAGTCTCTTAGTTGTAACCTGTCCTGTGGAAACAGGCTTTATCTTCTAATCAAGCCTCAGACAACGTCATCCTCAACGTGGTTGAGGAAGAAGGGTGACTTGAAACTCTCGCAGTTACCCAGTCTCTTAGTCTTAAGTTGGTTCGAGATAAGATTAGCGTATTCCCGTGTGAATAGGGCCTAAGTCAGTGATAAGATAACATTCTGACATGTTAAACAAGCCTGGCTGTGTTAGCAACTGAGATGCAGGGAAACTAGGAGATCAGAATGAAGAATCATCTGGTTCCCGAGTCTGTCTCTGAATCGCCGCCACTGGAGTATGCCCATCTGTGTAGCGCCACCTTATAACACATATATTGAGTTTCTTGGTCACCAAGTATATTAGTTACGCGTATACATGAGTATCCATGTATGACTAGGAACTTAATGTCTCGATTCTACAATTGGTATCACCTTCAGGTATCTAATATAACTGACTGCACATTCTAACCATTTTAGAGTATCGAATGACCTGAAACTGATCAGTCTGATTCGAGTCATCATCAAATTGCAAAATGTTCTAAATGAAGTAGCAACTACAACAAGCAAGCATCAAGCAACACAAGAACAGCTAGCTTACAAGAAGCATCTTGTAATCCAAGGGATAATTTAAACTACATTTTCTCAAAGACACAGTCTTAACTAGAAAACATAGATGATAATTATGACTTCAGCCGTAGAACCTTAAGTGACAGATTATATTGACCTCAATTAACATTTTAAATTAACATAGAATTTATAAATACAACAGTTTTCAATTTGTCTAAACAAATAAGAAGTCTTGAGAAGTTTGCATGTCAAGTGCTTATAATGTTGAGGGAAGTCAGAGTGGAGGACAGAGATAACTAATGAACTATTGGCATATCTAAGGCAGGGCATGAGTTACGATTATGGAAGATGCCTGTGGGAAAGGATACTAAATCTGATTGAGTTGGTTCGCATATCTGTTTGTCTGTCTGTGTCTATTCATCTATATTAGCATCTATCTTCACGATTCCACACCATCAATAGCATCATACAAATAATATAACTGACTTTGCACATNAATAAAGAATAATAATATATGCACATCTTGATTTTTAAAAGTTAACAATAGATGTTTTTGTTTAAAAAAATATATAATTATAATTAATTCTTATGACCGAAGAAACCCTATTAGTAACTTGCTGGCAAGTACTTGACGGGATTTTTTAAGCAAATTTTACGGTATAGGTCGCATTAGCCCATTGTTGGTTCGACCTTCTTTGCCTATTTGTTTCTCTTCCACGTGCACACTAATACGTTAATTTACACCCATATCTTTAAAATTACTCATCTGAATTTTTATGAAATTTAGATCGTTTCTCGAAAGAAGGCCGTAGACAGCCCCAATTTATAATTTCAATGTCTGCGCTCTTTAAATTTAGCTGATTTGATACACGTAATAAATCAAAATAGTTTTTACAGTTTTTACAGTTTTAACAAAACGGGGGGAAAATTGAATAAATTTGAAAAATAGTAAGCTGTAACAGCGCATTAAATCATTTAAGTATTCCAAATAGGACGCGATAATACTATGTGCCACACGCCAAACATAGGCATTAGGCAAACTTTTTACTTTTCCTCACTGCCTATTGTAGGAAAAATGTTGTTTTCACCAAACATTTTTTTTCGAGATTTCAACGGAATTATCCGTTTTGGGTGTTTTTAAGACCTCCTGAGTGGTTTTCAGCATGACGTCTGTATGTGTTATCATCGTAGCGCCCAAGGTGTTTAACCTAGAGAGTTGAAACTTGGCAGAAAAATCAGTCCTTACCTGTAGTGGNAGCAAAGTGTCTTAATAGACCAATTTATAATGATTAGTAAAAAACGAAACTTTTAAATAGCTTAATAATTGCAATTTAATTTCTCCACCATTTAAATATTTAGATACAAGCCTAAACAAGAGTTGTAACACACTTAAAAAGTGTACAACAGATGGTTGTTTCTATTTTTTTTTATGATTTTCAGCGATATTTGTCTCTAATATAGAATAAAATAAATTGAATATATGTATATATACATATTGTGTTATTTTTATAGACTATTTTGATTTATCGATGCGAAACATTGTGGATGACAAAAGTAGGATTAGAAAACTCAAATAAGAAAAGGAACAAAGTAATAAGAGAGAATTCCAGACCAGACGGCTTTTTAGGAAAGTGATAAGTGGAAGGAAATAGAAATGCTGTGGTTAAGAAAATTCTAGAATGGCCGCTATGATAATAGAGAAAAATAGAGGCATACCAAGGTTGAAATAGGATGGAGAAATGAAGTTGTGTTGCGGAAGAAACACCTGGAGAGAGCTCGAGTCTAACGTAGAAGAATTTCACAAGCTTATATACCATATTTTGCCATATAAGCTGAGATATTTAGCTTCAACAGGAATAATTTAATATGAAAATCATACTTTTCTTTGTAGTGAACTTATCTAGTTGAAATGTGACAACAATTTTTTAAAAAACAGTGAAGTTTTACTTTATATTAATGCAATTGGTACTTCATTTAAGTGTTACTCCTTACTCCGTATGTTTTCTTAGAATACAGATGACATTGACTAAATAACAATTAACACAAAGGGATGTTTAGTCCAATATACTTCAGGACAAAGGAATATCACACTTCTGTATTTATAAGGGGTAACAGTCAATAGAAGAACATTCCGTACACCTTCTTTAGATAGTTACTCCGTATGTTTTCTTATAACATACACTTTGACTAAATAACTATTAAGACAAAGGGATGTTTATTCCAATGTACTTTGGGACAAAGGAATATAACACTTGTTTTTATAAGGGGATTAATAGGCTATAGAAGAACATTCCGTACCTTAACAATCTAAAGATGTGCCAAGACTTGTACATTATGTAATTTATTGATAAAATAAATAAATATCAATTCAATTTTTAAATAAAGCAGTTAATCTTGTCTTCAGGTTATAATAGTATTGCACAAATTTTAGTTTTATAAAGTAGATCAACAATTAAATTTACATTATGTCGATAAAGTGAACGTAGAATAAATAAGTCTTCTTTAATAAGAGCCATTTTCAATATATACTAATGGATTAATTTAAAAAGCCAAGATAAGATTCTTATATTTGTGTTTAAAACTGTTTTATATTAAAATTAATGTTTCATTATTAATAGTAAATAATTTATTGATCAACGTTTTAAATTATTTAAATTATTCTACTTATTACCTCGCTAACTAAAATGCTGATCAAATTGTCATTTGGGCTCATCATTTAAAAATACTCTGCCAATTAGTGTGGCACATAACTTCCTCGTGTCCTATTTCGTATACTTTGATGATTTAATGCTTTTATAACCCATTATTGTCAAAGTTATTTAATTTTCCCCCGTTTTTTAAATCTGTCAAAATTGTTTTAATTTTTTACATGAAGCAATGTATCAATTATCAATTTAGCCAAATTTTAAGAGCGCAGTCAGTTGAAATAAATCTAGGGGCATCTTCGGGTTATTTCGACAAACCAACAAAAAATCAAATGAGTATACTTTTGATGATAAAGGTGCAAATAAATGTATCGCAAGTGGAAGAGAAAAAAAGACGCAGGATATTGAAACTTAATGGGACCAACAATAAAAAAAAAAAAAAAAAAAAAAAAAAAAAAAAAAAAAAAAAAAAAAAAAAAAAAAA
>KZ652804.1:1143-21614 GCA_001010745.2 Gerris buenoi | reverse complement strand
ATTATTATAGCTTCAAAGCGTATATTTATTAAATCAGTTTGCCAAACTTACTAAAACTAGTAGAATATGATTTTTATTTTTTAGGTTGGGGGTACCCGCCGTCATTTCATAAATGCGTTAATTTTTTATATAAAATAAAAATATATTCTAAATAAATAACCGTCAATAACTTACAAATAGGTGGTTGTATTTTATTAAGAGAACTACATTCTTAAATTTAAAATTCAAATTAAAAATTCGTTTACAGAAAAGTCTGATGCAGCTCAAATAATTTTTAAGGTATGGAAAATTTTAAAATTATATAAATCCCAGGGTAGGGGATGTTTAAATCATTATACGATAAACTTTGTTAAGTTTGATTATTTATGCTTAGCTATTTGATTACAGATAAGTAAGGTGACTTGGATTTTGACCTAGATAATTGGCCGACATTTTTAAAATGAGTGAGTATTTAGGGCCCAATACACACTTTTACATGTTGTTCAACAGTGTCTTTTACCTTGGTTGAGCAACTTGCCCATAATTATTCCAACAGGTTGTCAACATTATACTCTGCCATCAAAATATCAAAAGGTTTTTAGAGTGACTTCCATACGGTTATTCAACTTGTGATTAGGTCTCTTAACCTGGGCAGGTCTATTGGACAGTGTATGGGCATACAACTTCAATGATAACACATTCAGTTGAAGTGTGTATGGGGCCCTTTAAGAATAAACCATATCAGTATATTTACCAGGGAGATGACAAGTATGTTGACTTGGATGCAGGATAAAGCATTGCTAACACATACTTATATTGTATAGATCTCATATGATAGAATAATATAAAAGCAGTTTAATGATTCGTTTAAGATAAGGATACCGTTATTAATGATAACAAGTTATGGGAAGTTGTCGGGTGTTACAAGAGGCGCGTGACTTGTAAACTAACAAGTGGTGGTCTCGCCAGGAGGATATAGGTCTCTACTAGCCCTATGTACCGTTATCTACAACATGCCTTGCTTTTGTTCCTGTGAGAGAAAACTAATCCATTCTTTATGTACCATATTATAAAGCCGTAATCATAAATAAAACGCTCCATGTAAACATTGCGCTGCTAAATGATTGCCAACAGCTAAAGGCAATACCAAAGATTTTCAGGCAGATTTTCTCGCTTTGCCTGAAACCAAAGATAATTGCAGTTGGTTAACATATTCCAAGTTTCCCTTTTGTACTTTATATCAAACTATATAAATATATTGTTTTGTATTTTTTAAGTCAGTCCTTCCATGTATTGTTTGTTTACAACCCTTTAGCACTTTAGCGAAGCAACAAATGCTTATAAGCTTATTGTATGTAAAGTTATGTTTTATTCAAATAGATAACCTGCAGGAGCAGTAAAATATGTTTCTAATACTATAAAACAGCATTAAATTGTAATAAAAGTAAAGTATAAAACAATAAAGTTCATCGAACTGTAGTTTGTTATGCATATTTGAATTATCTATTGATCTGTTAACAAAAAAAAACCATTTGTATTAGAGCAGAAGCAAGTAGGCACTTAAGACTAGATAATAATATGATGTCTTTTATCTTCTTGTGCGTATGATGTAACTTTCAAAAGTCTTACATTCTTTTGAAAGATGATAACATAGCGCCTTAATAAGAATAAATTAATTCGTCACGACAACACAGAAATGGATTATTGTGTATGTAAGCCAACAAGAATGATTTTATTAAAGGGCTGTCTTAGTTCAAGGTTAATCTATCTTCCCAAAATACTTAGTGCTATGCTGTAAACACGGAGATTAAAGGTCGCGAGAGAACGGGAATCGCTGCGGAGTCAAGGAACTCTACGGTTTTTGAAGGAGGTAGATTTGCTGCTACAATGTTTTCTTGGGATTGTTGTTGCTGGAGATTTGAAGTTTTGACTTGACTTTATTGAAGGAAGGAGGAACGAGTAATTAGTAAGAGGTATAGAGTGAAGGATCGACGGAACCCACTCTTCGGCCCTGAAGCAACAAGAATAAAAACCTCAGAGTGAGGAAGTGAACGAGAAGAGCTTTAGAATTATAGGGTTTATAGCCTGGACTTTGGGCAAGGAGGAACGCTCCTACAGTAGCCCTCCTCATGGATCTAAGACCTAATTATTTTCCATCTTTCATCTAACATCAAACAGGTCATTTCTGTACAAAAAGAGGTACGCCTTAAGAAACTCCACCCAGGATATCCTATCCTTCAAACTGGAATGCGATGCTCGGATACCCTTTCGTCTAAGTATCGAAATTTCCGTTCGTGATCAGCGCCCTTGTATTACTCAGATTAGGTTGGAGAGAAGATATTTTTAAGGTTACCTTATACACCAGATGGCGTCTAAGTAAAACTGTTACGGACACTTGATCAAAAACTCTTCAACAGCACCTTCCAAACTTCCATTTTGACTAAAAAAAACATTCAGTTACAGAGCCTGCTATGTGCTTGTATTAGATCATCTAATAGTTTATAATTCTTTGAGCAGATTCTCTTGTCAACTAATATTATTATTAATAATAAACTGAAACGTATTTATTTAATATTACGAGTAATGTTAATTCCAAATAGTTTGCCGTATAGAATAAAAAATACTGAGGTAGTTTCATGGAGTTACTGCTCTGGTTACAGAAATTAAATACACTCAATTATTTCAAGAAATCTGACTATTTTTAGAAATCATTAAAATTCTATTACCAAATAATGAATAATTAATTGAGGTTATACCTTTTACTTAAATTTAGCATGAGTAAAATAAAATTTATAATAAATAGAGAAAAAACAAAAATTATTATGATTGAATAAAAGTTAAATATGATAAGAGTACATTCGGGTTATTGGTGTGATGAAACATGCTAAAATAATTTGTAAATGCTGCAATGCTATTTCTCTTTTTTGCAATCTTTCACAAATAAATAATCTTTCCGGTGATTATGTATACCAATCCGAATAATTTATTTACAACCCTATAAGAACTATTATCCTATATGTGTCTTAAAACACTTTTACTTCAATATTAAGGCTGCGTAACGAAACATAATTCGATTCATTTTAGTTTTTTAAGCCCGATGTGTATTCTAGATCGCATGTTACTGTTACATATATAAAAAGGGATGTCCTAATCAGTCTTTTTAACCACTCTAAAGGCCAACTGTTGATATCTCATTCTCATTACATTAACTATATACTATTCAAACTAGTGGTATGTTATAGCTACGCAGTGGAGAAATATTATCGAAGGTACGCATAATTATTTTTAAGATCCATCGGTTGTTAATTACGATATCTATTGTAGCGAAAGGTACTTGAAGAGGACAGAATTCCACTCCTCTTACAAAGAGAAGACCATATAATAAGGATACAAATTAAAACTAAATTTAAAATTAAAATAAATAATCCGAACACGTTTTCACGAACAAGGTGTTGGTTAATAGAATTACATATAAACTAAAATATGAAAACAGAATGAAATGAAAATTCCTGCACACAACAACAATTGTAAACGGCCAAGAAAACAGCAAAATATATTAAAGGTTTTAATAAAACATAAATTAGAAAAGGAAGTTAAGTAATAGGAATAATCCGTGAGCATAGGATATCAGTCAGTTTCAAATAATATGAAATTAAATAATTACAGATGACTAATAATGGTCAGTTATTATTAGAATAATTTTGCAACTATTTTTTTAAAATATATATTTTCTTGGTGTAAATATTTAGATGACAAATTATGTTAATCGATAAAAAAAAGGTAAAATTCGACAAAGAATGTTGGATCCCAAAGCTATCATTAAAAGATAAATAAGGCATGGAAAGCTTATTTTAAAGATTCACAAAGCTATTTTCATTAGCTACATTTACGGCTGTTGGCAAAGAACCGTCATCACTTCAGAAAAATCATATTCATAATTTTCAGCTCTTTGTTTGACGCGTAGCATGGTATCCTTTACTGCAGAACTGCTAAATGGCCCATACATTATTACTTTTTATTAATACCTAATTAAATGAACTGGAAGGTAACCTGTATTGAAATAGTTTTGCTTCCGAGCTTACCGAAGGTAACGGAAGCTATGTGATCGTTCCGAAGAACGAAAAAATTTCAGGTCTTCGATTTCAAAAATTCCAAGACAGAAATCCGTTTCAGACATCAGGGATAATTTTTGGTTCCGTGTCTGTCTGTCGGTCTGTCCATCAATTTTGCGAACCGCCGAATTTTGGTGGTAGGTCATACTTAGCCCATTGTTGGTCCCATATAAGTTTTAACCTTCTGCGCCTAATTGTTTCTATTCCACATGCGCACAAACATACATTTATTTACAGCCATATCTTTAAAAGTAATCATCTGATTTTTATGAAATTTTTATGGTTTATCGAAAGTAACCTGCAGATAGCACCTGCCTAATTTCAACCTTCTGCGCACTTCAAATCGTACTAAATTAATATGTCTTATACTACAAAGCCGCATGGCTCACTGACTCACTGACTGACATTAATGTTTACCCACTTCCAGAAGAGCTAGAGACTTGCGGTTTGCGCCATTCGACGCGCAACGTCCACATTGTGAACCAAAATAATTATAAAAAGTTCACTTTTCCCCCTCCTTCCACCCTTAAAAAAATAAAAATGGCCGACTTGATTTTTAAGCTGGTTTGAGGGCTTATTGCAGCTAAACGGTAAGTCGTACTAGAAAATGGATAACACAAGTGGTAACTGATTTTAAAAGATCTACAACTTTAGTCCTATGAGTTTTTGTCGAATCATCATCGGTTGTACCTTAGATGGTGATAATTTTGTTATTTTTTGGTTTTATTTTTTTCCATTTTTGTCTTTGAATGGCCATAGATTCTATAATAGTTGACCGATTTTATTTCTGATTGCGGCGGTTGAATCTCACACTAATGCTCTTTAAATTGAGTATATTTTATTTCATTAGTTCATCCTACTTGCTGAGAACATGAGAGTAAACTTTTTCCCGTGCGCCGTGTCACGTGACCACTTTTTTTGGTTTTTAATATTGTGTCGTATATCATTTTAAAGGCCTTGATATGTACATTAAAGCTATTTTATTTGTTGATTTTTTAAAAATGTTGTGCATGTACTTTTGTACCGATTTATAATTTTGTTGTAGGTTAAAGGGTTTAAATACTTTTTTGATACTAGGTTTTTTTTTTTATATGTATTTATTAGTTAAATGAATGCCCTTTTGTATTGTTTGTTTTTTAAAAATATAATTTTGGTACCTTTAGAGTACAGGGGTACAAATGTTAAAGTTAATCTTTTATAGTGTGATGTATATCGTTAAAAAGCTCTTGCATCGTAGATTAATTTTTGTTATATTATATTTTGTGTTATTTTTAGTTTAAGGGGGGGGGGGAATAAAAAAGACCGGTTTAAGGCTGGGCCACACTGTGCCCGCACCGTATGACGGCCGTGTGTTGTCCTAAGGAAATGTCAAAAGTAAACAAAAATAATCCAAATGTCGGTGAGAGCACGGTGCGGAAAGGTGTGGACCATGCCTTACATTTCCTTAGGTTTATTCCTCACCGAGTGTTGCCCAACACACGGCCGTCATACGGTGCGTGCACGGTGCGGACAGGTGTGGCCCGGCCTTTATACAGAGGTTTCTACGATTTGGTTGCAGTTTTATATTTTTTTATTAAATAAATTATAGATGCGCTAACTTTTGGCGCTTGTTGGAGGCTTTGTTTCTTTAACAAATGTTTAAACTTCTCCGATTTTATTAAATATTTACTGGAACAGTGCCGCGCGGTTCCAACTTTTTGATATTTATGGTATTTTTCTTAATTTGGTCTTTTCTTTGCGAGGAAGCTATGTGCCACATTAATTGGCAGAGTATTTTATTATTTAACTGTAAACTGATCAATTCTATTGAAATTTTGTCCGAATAAGGTTTAAAATATCTTAATAAAAAAATTATGGACATTTTTTTTTTTTAAATTAGGTTGAAGCAAAATATAAAAAGCAGGTAATAAATGTTAATAATAATTGTTTTATTAATATTAATATTATGGTCGGGGGAGGATAGCAACATCATATGTATATTTGATTATGTAAAGAGATAGAAACTATTAACCTTTCAGCTAGTTTTTAATAGAAACCATGTAATTTACAAGACATTAAAAACATGCTTAATCTGCTCCCTGCGTAGTGATTAAGTGGCTTGTAGTAGTTGAGTGGGAAACTATTAAATAATGAATGCCGGAGTACGGAAAGTTGAAGTATTAGAGTGGTTTAATTATAAAGATTGATACAGGTAGAGCCTATGAGTCGACCTGCATGAGAACTTCTTTGTAAAATCCCCAAGTCTTGGAGGATAAGGATCAAAAAGGATGAAAACGGCACGCAAAGGTTGAGCCAGTGGGCGGCTGGAATGTGCAACAAAGCGCATGGGTTTTGCGCTGCTTCTTTTACCGACCTCCTGTTGCATTTCATTATCAAGTCTTATGGTACCTGAGTCTTTATGGACTCCGTACCTTCACCGCACAACGCACAAATTCTTGTTGGTTATTCCAATCCTTTTCCACCAATTTATTTCTTACTGCTTTTCAATTTATACTATCCAGTAAATACCAAGTCGTTTTTATTCCTTTATACATCGCATACACTATAGAAAAAAAAGAACACTTTTGCAGTAGATAAGGCGAACAAATAAACCGTTTTTATTTTTATATTTTGTTCGAAAACAAAACCGGAAGGAAAGCTGGACTTTTTAATCTAAAAAGGTGTAATAAATTGCTTATTGTTTAAGATAAAAAAAAAAAAATAATAATAATAAAAATCAAATGTGATAACAGATTTATCAAAACTGATAATACATTTATCATAATCATTAAACATATTGGCGGATTTGTGCGCCCAAATGTAGAGCTTTAATTCATTATCGATTTTTGCCAAATTTCCTCATAATCAATTTAAACAATTATAAATAATTTTTACAATCATCTAAATTTGAATTAACAATCTTTATATATACAAAAAAAAAATCGATTATTTTGCTTTATAAAATTCTTTCTCTACCTATACTACCTACATACTATACTACCTACATGAGAAAGTAAAGATTAACTAAATTAGATATTGGACTTAAATTTCGTATCATTGTGTGTATAAGAAAGTTTCGAGTCTATCCTTAATTCTTGTAGGTCTTGTTTGAAGTGATATCCTAATGGATGCAGTTTCCCATTGTACCTTGTTCTTAATCTTCTTATATTTTTGGATCATCTTCTTTCAAATCTTATATTCAAATATTGTTTGACGGTTAGGCTAGAAGCTGAATCTCTTTGTCGAGACCCAGTTGAAGGGGATCAGTTGATTGTGTTCGGGGTCACAATAAGCCCGTTGTCTCGTTGCCTTAGACCTCCTAATGAATTTGACGTTGACTTGTAATTTCTAACGATCCCTATCACTACCGGTTTACTATTATTCTCCGGTGCCGTCGGCCTCTTCTTATAAATCATGAAGACATCCTTGGCATTCAGGACCCAGCTTCACGATTATTCATCTAACCGCAGCAACAAAGGATCTATCATTTTTCAGAAGGAAGATCTTTGAGATGTTTCACTTAATACGGATTACTCATCTTGGACGGAACGAAGACGTGATAAAACCCCTTTCAAATACATTGAGAATTGACGGATGAATGTGATATTTTGGTGTAGTAGATTGAATGAAGTATTTTTATTTGTTAATACTTCGTTTTAGATCAATATAGCTATTAGGTTTCTTTAGGTTTCAGACTGGGTCCAGAAGCTTATAAAGGATACGGAGCAGGTGATAGTTTAGAAGTTGTTCGAAACTGGAAGCGGTAGTTTGAGCCGGCAGGTTTCTGAGCTGAGCCTGAGGCATGACCGAGTGACCAGTGGCGTCAGTTCATGACGTCATAAAGCCCAAAAGGCATCACCCACACACTTGAACCACACCGACGCCCAGCGGCCACCATCCGTTTTATAATCAGATACATTTATAATAGCTAACCTTTCGAGTCAGGACTTACGGGCCTCCCTTTGATTCTTTAAGCCCGCTGCACCGGTCCTCACAAAAAAAAGTTCTCTGCGCTTTTTATCCAAACTAATACATGCTCAAGTATCGGAATATTATTATAATATTTCTGAATATTTTTTTTTAAATCTTATTGAAGGTAGGACGTTTAATAAGTATCAGTTTCAAATGAAATCGATAAAGTAGTAATATTATTATTTATGATTTATATATTACCAGCTGTCACTGCCAATTACTGACATTTATACTTTATCTTGCATTTGTTCCTTTACACCTCCTTCTTCATTCCAAAAGCATTTGCTGTAATGATATTCTCAAATCCGTTTATGAATCACTAACTTTTTTTTTAAAAAAAAAGTTAAACTTTAATTTTTGCATACTGTTAAACAATATACACATAATATGTTAAGTAACATAAATATTCTTCTAGATTATCATTTTCATAATTATAATTACAATTCATTCAAATTATATAATTCATTCTCATACCAACTTTAATGATATTATGCTTGTACAATCCAATATTGTCAAATTTATTTATTCCCCCCCCCCGTGTTTTTTAAATCTGTCGAAATTATTTTGCTTATTTGAGTAGGTAAATTTAAGTAACAATATAGCAAAATTTAAAAAGCGCAGACGGTTAAAATTAATCTTGTGCTATCTGCAGGCTACTTTATACAAACATCCAAATTTCTCAACTATCATATATGAGTTCGTTTAAACATATGTATGTAAATACATGTATGTTTATGCGAAAACGGAAGATAAACAAATATGGAGCCTAAAAGAGTTATTTATGATTTGCCATCCAAATTTAATTAAAATCGGACATGTAGTTTTAAGAACACGTTGGTGCAGAAAGATCACGTAGCTGCCTTACCTATGGTAGGTGGTATGTCGGAAGCAATAAGGTATCTACGAATTGAATTAGTGAACAACAGCATTATAGTTTTCTATGACACAGAAAATGAGGTTTAATTTAATTTAATTATCACAAGGTTTTTACCAATATGTATACATTTTAGATAAGAACCTCTATGTAAATATTTCTGTACACACATATGTATTTTACTCACTACACAAATAAATTAATTGTTATCTATACGTTGTGAGTTACGATACAAAATATTTGTTTAAATCTAATCTTAGAACCAAAATAAAACTAAGGATTAGGGAAAATCCAAGTGTATTACATTAACTTCTTTTTTTAGATTGTGGTTAAACCCCCATTTAATTATATCATATATATGTTAGACGTTAAATTTTCCCAGGATCTTTGTACTGTAAGTCTCACAGAAGACAACTAAATGTGACAAAATTTATTTACTTTTCCTCCCGTTTTCTAATTCTGTCATAATTATTTTGATTTTTTAAATGAATTAAAGTATTAATTACCATAGAAGGACTAATTATCACCAACCATCTAAATTTCATTAAAATCAGAAGAGTAAGATGTTTTAAGATATGTTTTAACATATTATGTTGGTTTTGGAAAAAATTGAGCGTTAGACCGACAGAGCGACGAGTGACAGACCGACGGACAGACATAGAACCAAAAATTATACATGATGTTTGAAAAGAATTTTTGTCTTAGAATTTTCGAAATAGGAGACACAAATTTTCCGTTCTTCAGAATTATCACAGAGCTTCCGTAAGCTCGGAAGCAAAACAGGGGAGTAACAATTTAAAGAAGTACCTAAATTAGTACTTCATTAATAATTAAAGTTGAATAAATAAAATAATAATATTTTCTGGATCTATTTGTCACGTTGCCCCTGGTACTTGGTTTGCTATATTACATGGTATCAATACTTACTTTCCATTATATACTAAGGCACATTAAGCTTACCTATAAAAACTTTTGTAGTTTATTGTTTGACTGTAAGAGCAAAAACTGTACTGACCTGTTGCAACCGAGTATTTAACTTATACGATTATACGATGTATGCTATATTAAATTGATTCTTTAAAAAAAAAGAAAAAAAGAGTTAAGTATATTTTATGTGTATAATGATCTGTTTTATTTCTTGTAGTTAAATACAAAAGTAGTAGTCAGATTCAAAGGTTTAAAAAAAAAAATCCAGACTTATAGTTTCTCAAAATATATCTAACTTGTTATCTTCATATGGTAAGGGGACAAAAAGTTATAAGACGTCTACAGGATTCCAGCAGAAAAAAGGCTAAAAGACAGAGGACGACAGGAGTCTGAAAGGGTGCTGCAGTTAATCATTTGGTTGGTCAAAACTCGACAATGCTTTTAAAGAGAAAAGATTTGTCAAGATATCGCCTGACACTAAAGCAGCTTCCATTTTAAAACTTAAAGATACAAGAGGAAAATAAATGTATCCTTTTCACTTGATATACTACTACCCGTGGGAAAGCATCATTGAAATATATACTAGTGTCAACTTGAGCAAGCGAAATAAACAAGGGAAATTATCTCTGTGTAAAGATTATTTGCCTTTCTCCTCTCTACAAAAAAAATAATACGCTCTGATTAGTTTTTATGCTTCTTTTATTAAGTGTGTACTATCAAATGCACCTTTAGGAAGATATAAGTTAAAATAAAACCATCGATAACTTTTCTTTAACGAGCAGTTAGTAATATTTAAATTATACATTCAATATTACAATTTAGAATAATACTACTTCAAACAAAAAAGTAACAAAGAATGTACTTTAAGACATAGCTGATTAGTCTATTAATTGTATGGACTGCTTGGCCAACACTTTTTGAGCTCGCATATAATTTTAAAATCTTTTTAGGTAGATTTAGAATATGAACAAGTTTTTCACCAAAAAAAATACCTGACAGCCATATTGAAAACAAATATGGCCGATGAAACAGGGCTGCCTATTCCCCTCAAGGCCCATGGCGCGAAGTCCCCCAAAACTTCCTGTCGCTTGTAATATTTAAACATCCCCCCTCCCAATCTCTGAAAAATACCCTTAAATTGAATTCCCCTAAAAAGTTCTGATGGCGCAAGTTACGACATGATATCCCCTGAGGGCACCCCTGTAAAAACGAGCAAAATTAAAATATTTCTACGCGAATTGATTACAGTTCTTGTACGGTACCAATAAGTTTGAAACTGTTTTTGTTCGACAGCTAATCATAAGGTTGCAGTTTTTTCTATCACAATAATGCTCAATGGTAGTTTCAGTGTTGAAGGCACCAGAGTACCAGTAACGGTGAACATAAAGTATTAACAAGGGAGGATATCAATCCTTCCCCTTTGGATAAAGAATGTATGAGGAGTAAATAACATAATAAAAGACTGTTAAAGGCATATGAACATGTTAATATAACAAGGCTCAAAGGCCTTAATAATATGTAATGTCCTTGCTACTCATATTACGTGGGGTATATAGTAGCTCAGCACCAAACAGCTACCAGGGGTTATCATTATCATATCCCATTCCTATCTCACTCATAAAAATAAACTATACATAATCACGTCCTTGGCTACAAGCCAAATCTTGAACGTTTTTTTTTTTTCATAATTATTTATGATTTTGAATTTCGTCTGTTCAATAAATAAATAAATAATAAAAATTGTACGGTGTTAAATTCGCTGGGTTTAGGTTGAGACTGCCACCCACATGGTGATGTTGAACGCCTTCTCAAGGGAATCGCCTTGTGTGAATATTATTATATTATAAGCGATACTTGGTTTTTATATGCTTAGAGAAGATGGTGCGAGATGTGAAACTGGATACCTGACTCGGTCGGGAGCCGACCGGATCTTCTTTTACTTCTTGGTTTTATTTGTGGCTGCAGCAGCGGAGGATCCGAGAACCCAGTGTATACAAGGAGATCCTGACCGGTTGCAATGCAGCTTAAAGCCTTTACAGGAATTTCTCGTGAGGCCTGAAATTTATGTTACACAAAGACAGATTTATATTGGGCAGCCCACTCCCGCGCACTCCTTATCTTCTTCTCCTTTTATGACTCATCTCCGTTTTAATTCTTTCTCTCCTCTTCTTTCCCTTTAACATTTACACATATACATTATCTACACCCTGGAAAAAAAAATCTGTATTTAATGGTTTGTAGCCTTCTCGGCTCTTAATTGGGCGGGTAAAACTCGGATTGAATTTTAAATTCGTATAGGCGCGGATTGTGTATCCGCATTAAATCACATCCGAAGTAGATTCCTTAATTTTATTTCCCTCACTGGATATATATTCTCATAAATATTAATAATTTAGTTTCCAAAAACTACACCTTTGCACTTTGAGGATTCCATTTATTTTTTTGTAGAATCATTCAAGCCGAGTTCACTTCAAAAGGAAATAATATGCCGTATATTTATTTAATAGGACTAAAGCCTATTCATATAGAATTTTAAATTAAATTAGTTATTAATAGAAAATTTTTCAACGTTGCCATAAAAAGGGACGATATAACTTCTTATATCTTGTTTATCTTAATATTAATGCAATGTTAACACTTAAATAGAAATAAAGTTTAAATTTAGATCTTGTATTCTCACCATAGAAGTAGTCGAATCGTCTTGTGAACATGAAACTTTAATCAATAAAATAGAAGAATATAGCATAAAAGGTATGTTTCATATGATCCTTGTTTCTCCGCTAATTAACTATATTGTTATTGGCATTCTCCTATACTTTTGACTTACCCTGGTTTAAATTATTCGTTTATTTGTACTTCCCATTGTATTCTCATGATATAAAAATAACCTATGCACTTGAGTTAAGCTTTAACCTAAACTATCATCTTCGTCACTTCCTTTATTTTACATTACTAGGAAACGTCTTCAATCAATTATTTATTGAAATTAATATTAGTCGTCCCATGGAATCATTGTTTCAGAACAAGGGTTAAATAATTAATGTTAAACAGATATTACCCCAAAAAATGGCGTAAGCCGTAAGCGTAATGTTTATTCATAGCGATTCAGTCCTTTCATTTCTGGTTCAAATAAGCAAGCAGGGTTAAATATTGCAAAAAAGGCAATTTCTAAGGCAAATCTAGTGTAACGGTTCGGTAACAACAACCTTCAGAATTGTGTAATAGTTAGGTCTTTCTACGGATGATTAGGAAGGAATGACGCATGACTTCTCTTCTCAAAACTACACCTGATGTTCCGGCTTTAAAGGTCCTTCACATCGAAGTGCCACAGGCTGGTTAGATCATTCATTCAGGAATTGTACACATTCCTCTCGTATGTGGGTTATACTGAGCTACCTCCGATGATTCATCTTGCAAACAGCAGAATAACTCAGTTAAATTAATTTTTAAGGAAATGTATTAGCCAAAAAATACTACTGACTATAAACTCGTAGTTTGGTTGAATCATTTTATAATTACATAATTAGTTATTTGTGTCTAATTGTAAATTATTAGTAATAGCCTAATTTAAAATGCCACTAAAAGTAATTTGTATAATTTTTAATAATATTAGAAACTTCAGATTTACATTATTAAAGCTATCTCATTTGTTATTCTTCTTAGTAATCCTTAAGGCTTCTCGTACAATAAGATCATGGGATCTCTATCAATTCAGTCCAGGTATAATAAGATCGAAAGAAAAAAAATCATGATCGAGCCTACGCCTACATTCTATACATTCATTTCTATAACTGGGCTATTTCTAATTTAGTATTATAAAAGAGGGATCGTAGAAGAGGCTTACAATTCTATATAAGATGTATAAAGACAGGAAATCAAGGTCTTGGCCTGAGAGACAAGTGGAAAGTCGTGGGTATAATATGTATTATCATTACAGTGATCAATAAAGCTATTGGAAGCCAAGAATGTGACTATCTTCATCTTAAAGCTTTCTTTGATCCTGCCACTACGCGCATTCGCAGTCTCTACGTCTTTTATTAACTGTTGGTTTTATGACCTCCGAACGATCCTTTTCTTTTCTAATCCCGATCTAAATTACTTAATTGACCTCTGGGTATATTTTTGTGAAAATGATCCAGCCGCTGTTGGATACTGATGAAGAATTAAGCTGCCGCTGTCAGTTGTTCTTTAGTCCATCTGTAAGGGTAATTTTATGCAATTATCCCCCCCCCCCCCCTATAAAACATACAAGTTCGTGGTATTAATCACCATAACTCTAGAAATGTTTCGTGCCCATCAATTTTTAAATTCGATGTCATTCATTGTAAACAAGCATAAATAAAAAGTATAAGAATCTTAACGTTTCTAACGGTTAACATTAGTTTCAAGAGGATAGGAACAAACATAATTTGGTACTTAATTACCAAACGCGAAGGAATTGTAAGTCGAGATGGAATCGAACTATTATCTTACGTATTTTTATTTTTGTGTGGTAACTATTATTTATCATCTTGAAGTCATTGTACCTAGTACCATTTTCCTTGGCACATTAGCAGATGACATTGTGAATTTGTAAATAAAGACCCTATTTGATAAATATGCTATTTAAACTGTATCGTATTGGAGTATCTGTAATGCTATGCTGTTATCTTAGGATTATGAATATAGAGAATAATAACAATTGTTGAAGTGGGGAGAAAAGAAAGAGCAAAGAATCGGCTACGGATTTGAAGTGGACTCAGCTTATCTTCAGGTGAGGACAAGAGGTGGGAGGGGAAAAAACAATGCTAGTGCACTAGAGGCTTCGGCCCAGCAACCATGTGGAATTTCAAGCAGATTACCAGTACCATATTCAAGAGGAGGACTGTTTACGCGGATAACTTCATCTTCCGATGCTTCTACAGGGGCTCTTTTTGGATTTTGGCGATGGGCAGCATGCTTCTGTCGTTAAAACAATATTTCGGTGAGCATATACATTGTATCGCACATGACAGCCTCAAACATGTTATTAATACGTTTTGCTTCTTCTCCACTACCTTCACCGTGGTGAAACACCATTACTCCAAGACAGTGCCGCATCCGGGAGTCGGACCTGTAGAGGACAACGACCAAGTCATTCACCACGCTTACTACCAGTGGGTCGCTTTTTTCCTATTTAGCCAGGCTATATGTTTCTACATCCCTCATTGGCTCTGGAAATTGAAAGAAAAAGGTAGGCTTGCCAAATGGGTGGAGAACCCTGTTCCGAAAGAATATGTGGCGGAAAGACTCCAGGTGTACAGAAACTGGACTCGATGGTTGGTCTTTTGTGAAATCCTTAATGTGTTCAATTTGGTTTTTCAAGTTTATTTGACCGATGTATTTCTTAAATACAGATTTATGGATCTGGGTTACAACTACGACGACCTAGAGACGGTTTTTCCTAAAGTGACAAAATGCACCTGGAGGCAATATGGTAAGTCTGGAACGATGCAAAAACACGACGCTTTATGTGTTATCGCTCTTAACGTTATCAACGAAAAGATCTTCATCGTAGTCTGGTTTTGGTATGTAATACTAGCCTTTATTAGCCTCTCCGGTCTTCTGTGGAGACTTTTAACTGTTATTTTTCACAAAAATTCTTTCTTTAACTCCTTTTTATTCTCTTCTTTTATGAACGGACCAAACTTAAAACCCAGTCAGGCAGAAAGAATAGCGTACTACACAGATTTTTGGGAATGGCTTTTCGTGTATTATCTTTGTAAAAATATGAAGCTGAAGGACCTGTCAGGTTTAATAGCAGGATTAGGACCTCAGAATCGTCAACCTCAAGCGACGGTCGTGAGCTACCCTGATGTAAAAAGAATCGACACTACTGCCCTATTAAACGGATCTGCTTTAGGACCTCAGAATCGTCAACCTCAAGCGATGACCGTGAGCTACCCTGATTTGAAAAGCATCGACACTACTGCCCTAATAAACGGATCTGCTCCCAGCGCTCCAACACTAACTTCGAATCATGTAGAATCAGACTGTTAACTTCCTCTAAAATTGTAATAATTTTTGCCAAAGTTCCTTTGTATTATATCAATGTAAATACTTGTTAAACTTTTTTTAGAGATAATTTTATGAAATTCTTATTAGTTTTAAATAAATAAATGTTTTGTAAAAACCTACTTTAAATTCTAATTTTGTTCCCTGCCAAAACAACGTTTGTTTTACTTTATGTATAAGAGGCGCAGAGTTCGAACTTCTACAACAAATCCGGTAGTTCAATCTTTTACATTTTTCTTCTTTAAAAAATATTAACAGTAAAGTAGTTTAAGTGAGCCTGTCCCAAGTAATTACATTTAAAAATAAAATTATATGAAAGGTAAATTAGGAGATAATTGTAAGATTTGTGAAATAATAACAAGTAAATAATTGGTTAAATTGTTTATTGGTAAAAGTACTAGTCCTACAAATTATTGACAATTATTTATCAAATTGAAATTGATTAATTATCTATGATTTGCAAGATATTATCAAATAACATGAAACACTATTTAAAATTATAAAGATATATTTTGACAAGGTTTAATACATTCAAGTTCATTACTTAAAGATTTTGTTATGTCGAATTATCCGGAAAAGCTTTGTACATACTTAACTTAAATGTGCATATGCTTTTCATAGTAATTAATATTTATGTATTTATGATCCAACTTTGCACAATATACTATTTATAAGAATTACTTGAGGTAAATTAGTCACTTAGTCGCAAGTTTAGGTATTAAAGCATAGCCATAAAATACTTGCTAAGATCCTTCTTGGCTACTCAGCTTGCCTGTACAAACATTATAGGATATCCCTTAAGAACGATTCTAAAGCAATGTTTGAAAACTTTGGATTTTACCTAATTTCTTATCCTTTTTTTTCTCCAGAAGTATTATTATTATTACAAAAGAACGTTTTCGATCTTTAAGAAATCCTTAAAGAACCTTATATTCTATAAACAATAATGAAGAAAATAGCCGTCATTCAAAACGGAATGACTTAGCATCTCATTTATTGAAGAAAAAAAGTATATCTCCTTTAAGATTATTTTAGTTAATAACTTGCAACCAAAGGAAACGTAGATTCTACGTTTCCTTTGGTTGCTTGTTAGGATAGCATTAAGGTAGGTATTACAGTTACTGCTACATTGGACCAGAAGATGTCCTGCACAGTGCGTACAATGTAATTCTGAACTTTATAATAGCAAGCGGTCATTTTAAATGTATATTTACACATTTACAATATTTATAAATAAAATATTCGCATATTTTTATTTTATAATAAAAATATTTGATTATGATTATTCAAACTAGGCACTCCTATTTTTAAAAGTTTAATACGCATTTAATTTGGGAAATAAGGTTCCTCATAATATACACTTTATGACGAATTACTGTTTCAGAGTTTATAAATAATTATTATTACAACTGTTACGACGTGTTAAGGTGCAGGTATCACTACTTAAAAACTGTGATTCGTATTTACATATCATTTTAATAATTAAATTTTAGAGTATTATTTAGTATTTAAAATACAGTCAATGACGTATTTTTATCAAGAGGGTTGTTCAAATTTAAATGTACAGTAAAGATAATATTATAATGAATTGTCAAGACCGGGACACAAGTGAGTGTAGTACTCATGACCCCATTATCCGAAATGTACAATTAAAGTTTGGAATTTGGAATCTTATCAAAATTTATTTAAATGTAAATTCATTTCAATAATTTCATATAATATTCACTGTCAATTGGTTTGGCACATAGCTTCCTCGCATCCTATCACGGACTCTATTGATGTTATGCATTTACAATCCATTATTGTCTATTTTGTTTAATTGATTCCCCCGTTTTTTTTATCACATGAATAAAAGTATTAATTTAGCAAAAGAGCGCAGACGGTTCAAATTAATTTGGAGCTATCTGCGGGTTATTATCGTTAAACTATAAAAGTCTACACGGATCAGATTTGTATTTGTACATGGCTCGGATGTATATTTGTGCGCATGTGGTAGAGAAACTAATAAGCGCAGAATGTTGGAACAAATATATGGGACCAATAATGAGCTTATCATGACCTACCATCCAAATTTCATTAAAATCGGACGAGTAGTTTTTAAGATATGTTGGTTCGCAATAATTGAGTGACAGACAGTCAGACCGACAGATAAACATGGAACTAAAAATGTTTTCTGATGTTTGAAACGGATTTCTGTCTGGAATTTTTGAAATGGGAAACATAAAATATTTTCGTCCATCAGAGCGATAAAATAGCTTCCGTATTACAAAGTAGAAAACTATGTTGGGACTGGAAATGATGATGAATTCTTTACCAAATCAGGTGCTGGGCAAGCATACATTATTAGCCCTTCCCTTTTCATCGTCCTATCCTAATTGATAATGTTATCAAATGATGTAAGGGAGCTAGGCGGTCCTTAAAGGTGAGCATGAGTGCCCATATGACTTTTTCCAGGGGGGGGGGATGCCACAACACCTGACTTGACTACGGAAATATATATTTTCCTCTTTTCCTGAAAGCTAGGGGGGGGCAAGGCCCCCCCCCTGCCCATGAAGGTGAGGAAGAAGATGATGAATCCTATAAAGAGGTCAGTGGTAGTGTATGTGGATTAGTCCTTTCGGGAGCTTCAGCTGGACAGCTCCAAGAAGACATGCACCATTTTTGTCAGTATCATTACTAAGGAAGGGACACCGCAAAAATTGATTAACATCGCATAAATTGTGAGAAGTCATCTGACAGACCTGGCACAAGATTAAAGCCCAGCAGAGTGCATTAAAACACGTTTAGCAGTTTAAGTACCATAGAGCAGCACAGGAAAATGGAAAACCAGACGACCACCAAGTACAAGAATTTCTGCAACTGGGAGGATGTACATGTGACCTCAGCAGACCATTTAAGGGTAAAAAGGAAGTCTTTATACCACTACAAAAATGGCAGTTTATAATTGGACCAATGTACCAACTCTTACGGATAGAGAGCAGTAGAGAACTGACTGATAAAATGCACTTTCTAAAGCCAATTCAAAGGAAGATACGAATAGATCCAGTTAGGAACCAACACTGCCAGACAGAAAATTAGGTGGTTTGGTCATGTAGTTAGAATGCGGGAGACCACAAGATACCAAAACATAGAAGTGAGGTGTGAAGGAAGACCGTCTAGAGGCCGCCGATAAGCGATGTAGCTTGAGACCCTGATTCCAGAGTCAGAAATAGGTATCGGTATCAGGTAAAACAACTCAAGGAGGGTATTATCAGAGATATTAAGATTGGAAATGGCGTGGCTCTGTGCATCCTTTAGAGAGATGGGGAGAGATAATATGGAATAAGAGAAAATTTATTATATTAATCATAAAATTATTTTAACAATTGCTATCTGTATTATTTTAATCACACTGAAGTGATTAGGACTATATGTATTCTATAAAGAAGATTGCCCTATTGACATTTATTTTATTGCTGAGAGGCCAAAAAACGCCCAGACCACAAAAGGTCTGTTATATTTACTCTGCACTTTTTATTTCATTTGTTTTTAGAGACATATAGTCAGTAGACGAGTTATCAAATTGGGAAACTAATGTTATAAAAGAGACCAATTTACTATCTAGAGACGTTTGGAGAAGTGCGCTTCTCATGCAATGTTTAGAATTGAAAGCAAGCGGATATGATATAGATTAGCCATTGTTGAGTTCATCAAATGACTAATTGACAATCTTTCGTTTATTTTTTATTTTTGTTTTGTCCTCTTTTTTTTTAATGATAATAGTGAATAATCAGTGATTATATTAACTTAAACATTAAAGAAGGAAATGTTTACTTTGATAACCACCTACAGTTACTAAAACTGTTTTATTTTAATCATTCCTGTTAACTGTTTTAGTCATACATGGATTCATGATCTGGAAAAGTACGTAACAAGAGAAAAAATTGCATGTCATATCTATTGTTCTTGAATGTTGCTTTATACTTTCAAGGTTTATCTTGTTTTCAGTCTCCAGTAATCTATAGATATAATTTAACGATTGCTATAATTTGCTGCAATGTGATTATTATTTTAGTTATTGACGTCAACATGGTTCATCAAATTAACTTATTTTTGCTTCCAAGCTTACCTTTGGTAAGCGAACACAATACCATGTGTTAATTCTGACGAATGAGACTATTTTATTTCTCCGATTTCAAAAATTCCAAGACAGAAATCCGTTTTAGACATCAGGGAACTTTTTTGTTCCGTGTTTGTCGCTCATATTCTTGTGAACATTTCTTAAATTAAAAATACTCGTCCGATTTTAATAAAATTTGGATGGTAGGCCATATTTAGTCCTTTGTTGGTTCCATATAAGTTTCAATCTTTTTCGCTATTTTTTTCTCTTCCATTTGCGCACAAACATACATTTATTTATACCTCGTACTCATCACTCATCTGATTTTTAAGAAATTTGAAATGTTGTCGAAAGTACCGCAGGTAGCACAAGATTAATTTCAAGCGTCTGCGCTCTTAAATTTTTTCTATATTGTTACTTAATTTACGTATACAGGGTGCCACAAAAGTATGGAAACCCTTAAATAACTCGTCAGAAATGCATTTTTTTTGAAAAA
>KZ652803.1:110515-132978 GCA_001010745.2 Gerris buenoi | reverse complement strand
GTGGCACATAGCTCCCTCGCATCCTATCACGTACTTAATTAATTCAATACTTTTACATATATATTATATATTATCTAGTTTTTTACTTGTACGTTTGAATGTATGTAAGTACATAACATTTTTTATTTCTTACATACATAACTTCCTTTCATTTGAAAGGAAGTTAACTAATGTAAGGCCCGATTTCTTGCTTAGAGTCTTGTAGGACGTATGACTGTAAATTTCTGTTCCTAGATAATTGTACTTATATAATTTCGTATAAGATTACCCTTAAATATTTAAATATCGTAAATATGTTACCCTTATTAGTAGTAACGAGTATACAGTATACCTGTGATAATATAGTAATCTGGTATTGTATTCTTGTTAGTTGTAACTATTTATATATTATATGCTGCAGTGGTTGAGTGAACGTGTCTATTTAGAGGGGGTAAAATTGGAAAAACATTTGAGAGAAAAGTAAAACTGGAGGGGTGATTGTTCCCCCTGGCTGCGCCATATCTCCTCCCTACCCACACAGGTTATTGATTACAGATGGGGCCCACGGAGGGGTCTCTCCTCATATAACCCCCTCCCCTTGTATGAACCTGTGCCCAAAGCAAGATTTCGACAAACAACAGACAAACAAATACCTTAAATTAGAGTCCTTTCCCCCTCTTTTCTTTTCCAACCCAACCCCTGCTGAAGTATATCACAGTGGTAGAAAATATCTACCACCGTGTGTTCTGGCGTCACTTTCCCCCAACCGTTCTTTCTCCTGATGTTTACCTCTTCCAAGATAAACTGGATTAGTGGGCCCTTAGCAGTAAACAAGGACGATATCGGTTTTCTCAGCCTGTTTCCACAGACAACTACAACCCTTCACTTAAATTATAGGTTCCTCCTTATTTTCTTGCCGTGAAGAAGCCCTTGGCGTGATAGCCAGTTTTGTGAAAAACTTTTTCCCACTCTCTCTTTATTACAGCAGCTGCAAAAGAACATGGGAACTCTTTTTTCCGCTCATCCAAAGAGACAAACAAAGTATGTTAACGCACGCATGAGCCTTTTTCTTTCCTATGTGCTTGATGGCGAGGTTGAAAACAGCTGAAGGCGTGTTGAGACAACATAAGGCTATGTTTCAACACTGTTTAGTCCTGACATTAACCCCCGTGCGGCATGTACTTTTAGTTTTGAAGCCACGACCCTTTTATTTCACTAGAAGTGTTTTCTGAGCCCTGCTGGCAAATAAAGGCCGTAGAAACAACAGACCTTTATTTTATCTCTAAAACAAGAAAAACTTTTTACATTGATGAACAAACAAATTAAACAAAAGATATTCAATAAGAAGTCTTAAACAATTATACATTCCCTTTTGATTTCAAGAAGATTTATTTTCCGCGTCTGAAGTTATTAGTTAACAACATTTTCTGACTACCTCCATCGTACGAGTAAAGTTATATGTTTTACTAGAAAGTATTTTAATTTGCATTATAATTTAAAATTCTTCAAGACAGTTTTCTTCTCTTTATTAAAGCTGATTTAAAAACAATTCATAACTTTCTAACAATATTATTTCTATTTCATTTAAAGTATAAAGTTGATCATGATACCTATAAAAATATTTGACATTTTTTCATGTCAGGTGAATTAGCGCAATGTTTCGACCGAGAAACGGTCCCAACTTTTGAGGAAGGAGTAGAGAAAAGGGGAGAGGTAGGGGTAGAGAGGCACAAGGCCGTGAGCTGTGAGATAGGTGAATTAAAATAATAATAATAGTGATAAATATAGTTTCAAGGGAGAAATAGTTAGGTGCTGCGGGTGTTACCTTGAGATTATCGAGTCGACTAGGCCTAGGCATAAGCCAGATAAGTCTCATGCCCTACTTAAGATAGGGGGTCCAAAAGGCACTTCAGATGATTTTTTTCTTATGATCGGTTGCCCCCCCCCCCCCACACATGCGTAGTGATGGTATTCGCGCCTTAGCTATACTTTAAGAAAATGTCTATTAGAAGTAAATTGCTTACTTATATAGAACTAATTGCTTGACTGACGCATTGTTGGGAGTCATACAATGCGTAGCCCTTTTTTATCGTTTACACCGATTAATTTTAATCTGCTAAATGTTTTCCTCGTTGAAGGAACTCTCATAAGCCTATATGACATATTCTTTGCACTGGTTCTAAAGGTGTTAGAATTCTGGGACTGTCTATAGCATTTCAACATGGGACTATTCGGTTCATGATGAAATCCTTAGGGAGATAAGGGAGATATTCCGTGTCAACTGAAGATCTATTGTAAATGATATTACTCAATTTGGGCTATCTCCCTTGAGAGCTCTGTATAGTTGAGCTGCTACTCCACCTTGAATAATATCTACTCTCTCTTCTTGTAAGATGACCTACTTTAAGATTTATATAACTGTGTTTCCAATGTGATAATATAAATGTTATCATGTATAATAACTGTAGGAATTGTATATTCAAATCAATTGTTGTACTGACTACTGGCTCTATCATCTCTCTTGAATGGGACATTTCACAGGACCGTAATATTGTGTCTATGGACACAAATAGCCGGGTTTATCATGGCTATTTACCAGTATTTACCTAAGATTCTCAAGAATGTTAAAATGACAGTAGTACTGTTGAGTCTATATTCACACTATTTGTGGGAAAACAACTCGTATTTACGAGCTTAAAGTCCAGACATTTTTCTCAGTGTACTTGACCACCCCTCTACTATGCGGCATCTAGTCGATTAACATTGTTTCAAAATACAATAGAAGAAAACTATTATTCACACTAAAGGAAGATCTTTCAATATGTATTAAAATTCCGCAAGCATACCTGCGTACAATAATATCGATCGATAGAGTTCTAGGTCTTCTAGTGATGACCTTATTATAAAGGATTTATTTCGAGCGGTTTCACACCCAGTTTTAGGAGCATCTTTGCGGGACTACAAATTGTTCTAAGGAAGAAATAACTTTCCTTTTTTTATGTGTATAACTTTCATAGGTGGTTACCAGTAGAATACCTGCTTACAACATTATTATGAGACAACCCTTAAAAAGCTATGTAAAAGTATAATCATTTTTGAGTACGTTAATATATTAAATCTGTAATATTATATCATTTAAATACATGGAAAAAATTTGAAAGAAAAATATACATGAATATGAGATGGTGTAAAATTATTTGATTTTTACGTTTTGTTTATTTATGTCTAACGGAATTTTTATTTAATAATTTCTGCCTAAAGAGCCTTTTAAAATAGTCTATTTAAATACCAATGATTAATTATTTATTTTCTCGTTAATTATATTCTAAATAATTCTTTATACGATTTTTATATTTAATTTAACTGAAATGAGAAATAATTAAAAAATAAATTAAAAATCATAGTTGATGTTTTAAATTTTAAATATTTTTGAATACATTAGCATGCACAATAAAAAGTTTAAAGTTACGTGTTCAACTCGGTACGCCATCTAACGAGTGGGAAAGGAAACATCTACTTAAGATGTTTGCTTATTTAATTTTTTTCCTGATCTTAAAAAATATATTTTGTTAAATTAAAACTTTTTTTTTCCAACTTATTTTTATATCTCAATAAGAAAAAACGAATAAGTCGGAGGGTTTATAAAAATCTTAAGATGTCTCTTTTTTGGGCCCCACCCCCCAAAAGAAATCTTTTCCTAACAATGCCTAAAAAAAGGGAGGCCCAAAAGTGGACCAGATGATTTTTTTTCTTGAGGTAGAAGGGGTGATAGAAAACATTTTTATCCGTTCCAACCCTAGACTTTCCCCGCCTGGTCCAAAATAATCTCAAACAACTTTTACCCCAACAACCATATTTTGGGGGCCTCTTGCTCCTGTATCCCAAACCACCCCCTTCTAAACTTAACCCACTTTTTTTATTTCCCCCTTCTTATACCCCATACTTTATTGAGGGGGACAGCTAACTTTTACAATTTTTGGTTTCTCTCCCTAACGTCCCTTCTACTTATACAGATACAAGTTTAACACACACAGCTACTCGTAATGACCTTTAAACGAATTGTCAGAAGAAAGGAGGGTGAAAAGGGCCATTTTAACTCTGTTGAAGATCCAAATAGTGTTACAAATACACTTTACGCACTACTTATTTTGAGTTCCCTTAAAATATATGTCGTGTTTTGGTCTATAATAGTTACACTTGAAAACTTGTGATGATATTTTAAGTCAAACTTTATCCATTCAGCTTAAATTTCCTTCTCTTGTTTTTTTTAGATCGGTACGCATATACATAGGCAAAGGCAGCATAATTCCGCATATCTAAACAATGCTTGTCTCAATACGCTTGTTAAAATGTTTGTACAAATTAAGAATATATAGTTTGCACCACGTTATTCTATCAATCTCTCAGTATTATTGGTATTTCAAAGGCATCTTTACTTATTTTTCTATACTGGCAAAGAAAGCTTTTTAACGTGCTCTGGTCATTCGAACCTCGATATTATCAGCTATAGTCATTTTGATCGAAAATTTTACTTTGTTCAGAGTTCTCTGCAGTTCATTGATACAATCGGACCATTGTAATAGTATTCTTTCGTTACATCAGCATTCTTATTTTATACATCTAACGTACTTCAAGTTTGCTTATTTTGTAAGGACATTATCGATTTAATCTATTTTTGTTCTATTTCTTTTAACCTGCCATAGTATAATCTATTTAAATAGTATTTTACTACATTTAAACTCATTATTCTTTTTGTCCACAATGTTCGTGATCTTCGAATTCTGGATTATATCTTTATTGATATTATCAAAATATTCCTTCTTTGAATATGCTATCAGGAAACCTTCTTTTTTATGGATAGTTGAATTTTAAAAAGTATTTTATAATTTTCTAAATATTTAGTATAACTCATTTTATAGTGCTATCAATTTATCACTGAGGTAAGAGATACTCTTTTAATTATAATGTAATAATGAAAATTATTTATAGTTTGTGTGGAATTTCAAATTTTCCTATTATAAAGGAGGTAAAGGATAGGAATAGGATCCCTGCTAAGAATCTTTAACAGTTCCCCCGAGGGCATACCGTCATCCAAATACCGTGGTTAAAATCTAACGGTCTTTCCTCTCAACCTAATTTTAATAGTTTTTAGTGGAAAATCTCCTTTTCTAAGAACTAGAGTGACGTCTTTTATGAATGTTATCTACATTTTATTATATTTTGGAGCAAAAACGCTTTAGATAAATTATATATTCTCCTTTGAAGAATCTAGAAAGATATAAAATGGAAATAGCGTGTAGAATATAACAGACATTAAGTTCAGTGTTTTCCTTCCATTTTGTTAAAAATGAATATATTTACTGATATAATATGTCTATTACGTAGACATCCTGGTTTATATATAAAGTTATTAAAAGAAAACAAATATGTTATCTACTTATAATAATGTCTTGGCTAAAGCTAATATTATCTTAAACTCATATAATATTTTCTCAGACATATTTTTCTATTTTTAATAGAACCTTACTCCCTTCTTATAGTTCCTAACGCACCTTATCTCTTTCTACTAGTGCTATAGCTATAGTTCTTACTTTAGGATCTTCATCTACTTCAGAATACTGCCTTACTAACTTAGTTCCATGACTTCTTCTACTAGTACCTAAATTCCTAATACTATTTTTTTACTAATAATACCTCACTACTTGCTTGGCCATTTAATAACATAACCCCCCCCCCCCCCCTTCTTCTAATATTACTTTAGTTCCTACTTCAAACTATAACCTTACCTACATGTAATTGTAGTTTATCTATTTCTACTTGGACTAAACTTCTTAATCCTGACTAACTATTGTTATTAATACCTCATTACTGCCTTAGTTATTTATCAACTTAAACCATAGTTCTTTGTCTACTTTAAAAATAGTATCTTTCCTCTTTCTAGTAGTGTTTTAGTTCCTACTTCAAACTATTACCTTACCTACTTCTAATAGTAGTGAATCTATTTCTACTTGCACTCAACGTCCTAATCACTAATTACTAATGGTTAATTACTATTACTAACTCATTACTGCCTTAGTAATTTATAAACTTAAAATAGTTATTTGTCTACTTAAAAATAGTGTATTTCCTCTTTTTACTAGGGCTTTTGTTCTTCCTAAATTTTCTTTGTCGACTTCAAAATTTCCTTATCTACTTCTTCTATAAAATAGAAGTTTTAGTTAAATAAATTAAATATTTATAAACTTCAAATTGAGTCGCCCAATTTTATCATGATTAAAAATTCCAAACTGAAAATTTTTCCAAGGATCATTTAATAACTTTGAACAGAATAAGGTAAGTTAAGAAATGTTAAATTAAATATAACCCGGTTTCTATTCATTAACATGTTAAGATTAATTTATAATCTTTTGAAATTTTCTATAGAATATAAATACACCTACATTAAGTACTTGAAGTTTCACGTGTTTAAAAAAATGAAGTAGGTTGAAAAAGCCAAAATAAAAACAAAAAAATGAGAAATCAAAACATTTTTTTTTTTTGGTTTTTGAATAAGAACAAGAAATAAAGAATCGAGAGAGAGAAAATTGAAACCTTCCCTGAAAAATAATGTTTTATGCTTAAAGATACATTTTTATGTATATGAGTGATGATACGTATTGAGGAGTTTTTTTTTATTTTAAAAAAAAATAAAAACAAGCAATGGGTTTACGAACAAACTTTATTTTTGTGAGACAAGAGACTTAAGAGGGCAAAGGGAATAGGGAGAAAACAATTATGTATAAAAGAGCAAAATGTAGGATACCATGCCTCTCTCTTTCTCTAACAAATATATGCAAGAATGGAAAGAAACAATTGTTTAACTTTACTGTCCCTTTCCCTATCCCTTATCCCTTTCCACATCCAACCTTTAACCATACATCCATCCTACTAACTCACACCAAAACACAAAATTTGTGTTTTACATTGAAAAAAAAGCAAGAAGGAGGAGGGTATGGTAAGAGAGAAAAAAAAATCTAAAAACCACCAAAACACCACATTGTGTTAAATAAAACTTTTTTTTTTAATAAAAAGGAAATGAAAAAAATGCATTCATAATAAACGTGAACATGGTTCACTCAAACCGCAATTTTCCTATTGTGTATATATAACATTCACACTTAAATGTATCCACACATACACACACACACACACACACACACACACACATAAATATATATATATATATATNATTTTAACACTTTTTTTATGTATATATGTATAATATGTATATATGTATATATGTATATATGTATATATGTATATATGTATATATGTATATATGTATATATGTATATATGTATATGTATATATATATATATATATATGTATATGTATATTATATATAGTTATGTACATGTATATGCATATTCGTGAATTAAATTCTTAATGTATTCATACGATACACATTTTTTTTTCCTTTGCTGTGTATATAAAAAGAAATCATTTCAGCATTTAAAATGTTTGTGTGTCATGTGTGCATATATTTTAAACATAAACGCGACTTTTATAGAATGAAGTATGTATTAACATGCATGCTTATATGTCATTAAAATTCAAGTAATTAAATTATTTTTTTTACCAAGGTTTTTTTAATGTTTTTTAAATTATTGTACTCTTTAGTTAGTAAAAAGTATATAATGAATATTATGTACAATGAGATTCACATAATTTAAACAGATTTTTTATTTTATTTAGGTGCTATTAGCTATTTTAGTATATTATTATTTATGTTAAAGAAAGTTAATGTGAAGAAAAATAAACATAAAATTTTTAAACCAACTTAAGTCTAAATTTAATTTTTATAGGATTAGAATAAATAAATTTCTGGTGACATATGAAAATGATTAATGTTTTTTAAAATGTATTGTTTTATTATATTTTATATCATTATTAGTATTATAAAGATAGAGAAAGAAAACATAAAATGCACAAGTCTATTATTTCTATTTTTACATTAATTCCTTTGTTGTAAAAATAGTTCTTTAAGTTAGTTCTTTAGTATGTGTCAAACAGCGGAAAGAACAATCGCAGTGTCGCGTATTGGGGTATTCTAACAGATTTTAAACTATTTCAACTACTCAATTTCAGGCTTATCATAGAAATAAACGCACTGTTGCACATGACCTACAAATGTATCGGTTGATATTCGTCTGCAATATTGTTTCCAGTGCGCCTCAAACTCTATGGAAATTAGAACTAATCGTCATAGGCCGCCTTCTGTTTGACCAAGATAAGCAATATTACAGACCACTTAGTCAGCGACAGTTCGTTTTCTGTTTGACCTCCGACATTGCCGCTGAACGTCGAAGAATATCCTATATTCGCACCGCCTGTAGGTCGTAGGTCTAACGATATTGACTAAAACATTTTGAAATAATCCATTTTAAAATTCTAGATTTTTGAGCAGTAGCGCGAGTTAGGTTTTTATTTGAGCTTAACTTTAAATAGCACAAGTACCAATTAACGAAACGGCTTCCTACAACACAATCAGAGTAACCTGATTATTCTCTCATTTCAGTTCAGGTTAAGAAAGCAATGTTAGTAATTAATACTTCTAAGTGGCAGCCATAAGGTTGTTATAGATAGACCATAAAATTAGTATTTTTCCGACCCCTTCTAGTGCTATAACCTTAAATTGAATTCTCAAAAAATCTTCTACTTTATCTTTAAAAGCCCTACACACGACCCTACACGACCGCCCGACGCGACCAAATTCCCGCGACAATCCTTGTTGAGGCCGCCTCTGCACACCACCCGACACGACCACCCGACACAACCAAACTTCTAAAAAAATAACAACAGATTCGGATGATTACTTGTGGTAGAATGGTAGGGTTGTGGTCGTGTCGGGTGGAGGAGTCGGCCAACAGCGCTACACACGGTCCGACCCGACAGCGATCGAGGGTGGGGGGCTCCCGACGGTCGGGTCCGGCAGTTTTGGTCCGCCGACAAGCCTACACACGCTCCAACTGTCGGGGCCAACCCTGTTCGCCCTTACGGTCGGGTGGTCGTGTCGGGTCGTGGTTTTTAAATATATAATATTCCCATTTTAAGTTGGCAAAAAATTAAGAAAGATGTATAAAATTACGCTTAACCCCGCTTTTAGGATAGTCCTGACATTGAGAAAATCTTATGTTACTGTTTAAAGAGGTACTACAGTACAAATTTTTCGATTAAACTTAGTCGTGGACACCACCGTTGGTTTATTTCTGATATATTCTACTCCTCGTTCCTCCTCAAGCCCCCTCCCCCCTTGATATTGTTACAAATAGAAACAAATTTGCTACTAAAATTTTACTAATGATGAAAGTGGTCGTATGTTCTATTTAAGTAATTTTACAATGGCCCTTAAGGGCTATTAAGTACCACTTTGTTTAAAATACAATCATAGAGAATAAATAACCGGCTGAATTTTCTTTTATGATGGCTCTCCATTTTTTTAGGGACCCTGACAATAATTTATTATGAATATCAACCAAAATTAAAAGCAAAAATAATATTTCTTTAAAGTTAGGAAAAGTAAAAAAGGAATTAATTTATATGATTATATTTTAAACATTATTATTTATCAAGAAACAATAGGTAACTATGAAATGATAAAGAAGCATTCCTCTAAAAAAGAGTTTAAAAAAATCAAGAGGAGTAGGGGGTGAGAAGGAAAGAAGAGTATAGAAGCGTGATACAAAGAATTCTTTTTTAAAATATATTAATATTTTTATTTTATTTTATGAACGGCTTTAAAGCGGGCTGAATAGAATTAGTGAAAAATGAAAATTATATTGTTTTCCTATAGAAAAAAATTCTAAATAATTAAAATGGGGCATACCACAATGGTCCAGCTATAATTATTTTTGAGTAATAATATATGTTTTTAAGATAAAATAGACTTTTTTTGAATGCACAATGTAAGGCTTTAATTGCAGATCGGTTCGGGAAAAAAATGATAAAAGCTATGTAGGCAATACCAACTTTTTTGACTATACTTGATGTTAGCGTAGGGGGAAGGTTAGCACTATATAATATTACATTATTTAACGCCATAAGGGGAGAAAAAAAAGAATGTGACTTTTTAATTTTAAGTTTAACATGCATGGGGTTGAGTTATAAATAAATCGTATTGATAATAATTATTATTAGTCTATGTTTATTATAATGGACACAATTAACTAAAACATAACATGTATAAAAAAATAAGGTAGTATTTAATAATAAAGTAATTAATATGTATTAGATTATAAAAGTTTTAGGTCATTCCACCTCATCCTCGTTTTTTTTTAGGACTGTTTTTTAATTAGTCATGTATATTTAAAAAATATTCACGAAGAGTTAAATGATACAGTTTTTTGTAATTTTATGAGTTATAGGTCGATAAGTTGTTTAAACGAAAAATTAATAAAATATGGTCTTTATTTTTAATAATTAAAAAAACAAAATTGGCTAAAATTGTGGTATATGTTTATGTAGAAAATCTTAATTAAGTGAAAAGTTCAGTTTTATTTTTATTAAGATATTATCAGAATCATTATACTTAAAATTACTTATTAGGCTTCTTGTAAAAATCGCATGATTGTAGAGAATAACGATTAAATTTTAATTTATTTGAAGATTAACATCCTATACATATAAAGTCCTTGTTTTCGTAGAACACAGCTAAATTAAAATTAAAAATCTGATACAAGTCACCTTAAACTTTCTTATAATATAATTATATAATTACTCATTTGACAAATATATTATTATATTCAGTTTTAGTAATTATATTTATTATATTATTATTGTATAGTTTATCTAAATTTACCATGAAAATAACTCCTCTTTACCTATTCCTCGCTCAGCTATCAATAATTCGAGACAACTCGAGGTCGTGGGTTCGATCCCGTGCCATGATACTTTGAATTACATCAATGAATCGCGGACAGTGCAGGGCGAAAGACACCCTTTATGGGGACTTCCCCCACGCTTTGACGCACGTTTATATAGCTTACTAATGACCACACCATAATCGCTTTGGTGGTACAATGTACAAATGTATTATGTGTAAAGTGGCTGGAACTCTCCACCACGGGGCGTAAAAAGAGCCTAAGTGATGGCCTAATTGCAAGGTTCGAACAAGTGGTTTGTCCTACCCGTTCTAGTGGGAAGTTCTAGACTACTACTACTACTACCTATTCCCTGAAATCTAACCCTTTTCAGCAATAGTTATTTCCCGAAAACTTGAACTCTAGCCCATTTCAGTTACAGTTATTTCCTTAGACAATGTTTGTTTTTTCGGGAAAGCGACTCATACAGTTAGACTTAATTAATTGGACTAAACTTTAGATTATTAATAAAAATCAACAGAAACCAAAATTTTACCACTAAATTTGGTTAATTATTGATTACGCCTCGGGGTATGGTTTTTCCAAACTTGTGTGTCAATTGTCATTAAAATTATAGGATTGGGGTTTCAGCTTCCGCATCTACTCACAGTACAGACGACCGATGACAGAAAGGCATTTTATAAACATTTATTTTGTGTTCTTATGGACCTTAAAACGTCTAAAAAGAAAACAAATGTATCCTACAGCAATAAGTTTTCTTTTGTGCATTGTATACTAGGCATAAGAGAAAGTAAACCTTGTTTGTTAACTATTTAGGAATTAGTGTTTTAACAGTGACAATATTAACTAAAATATTTGTTTAAATTCAATATTGTTATAATTTTTAGGGTTTTGTAGATACTTCTCAAAACCCTTATGCCGAGGGTGATGTGTCTGTCTGTCCGTCGCTCTTTGGCTCATAGCGCCCGAACCATTTAAGCTAAAATGCTGAAATTTATAACACTGGCGTAACTTCCGGGCCCAAACACAGGACATATACACACAAGTTAAAAATTTAATATGCGCATGCGCAATTCGAAAAAATGAGGTAAAGTCAAAAATTTAGATTTTTTTAAATTTTCGAGTGGGGTATCAAATGAAAGCTGCTGAATAGCAGATTACAAATATATGAATAAATTTTTAAAATTTCGCTTTCCTTATTGCTCAAATAAATCAAAATACACCCAAAATTGCCCCCCTCAACTACCATATAACGGCTGGTCGTAAAATTTCAAAAAAATTCATACTAATACCCTATTGTGGGGTGATGCAAATTCCGGGAGTGCATCGAAAAATTTTAAAAATTGCCAATTTTAGGCGCGAAAATTTAAAATTCGCCCAAAATTTTATTTTTTTAAAATTTTGAGTTGGGTATCAATTGAAAGCTGCTGAAGAGTAGGACACAAATATATATTTGCTTTTTTAAATTTTGCTTTCCTTATTGGTTTATTACTGATAAAAATCATTGTGACCCCCCGGGGGATCGAACCCGGGACTTTTAGATTGAAGACAAGAAATCATTATTTACATAACGGGTATGGTTACTCATCTACAAAACCCTAAAAAGTACTTGGACTAAGTACTTCCCTGTGATTTTTTTTAATGAGATTAAGCTCTAAAATTCAGAGTATTAATTTGAATTATTAGTTAAAGCATAGGTTTTATTGTTAATATTCACTTCAGATAACTTTAGTTTACTTGGCATAAGTCAAATTTTTAAGTGTAGACGATAATGTCTGATCAATGACGCCATGTCGATTTTTACATTCTTCATTCATACATTTTTTTCATTCATTCTCGGCGAAGTTGCATCATATTCTCAAACATCTTATCAGGGAAACCGATTTTTCCTCCCCTATTCAAAGGATAACGAAATGGATACTTTCAGCATGTGATTCCACCAAGACGGTCGCCACTGCACACACAAGTGTTCATGGATCGCGTGTGTCAAAATTTTCTCGGTTGGGTGAATAATGTGAAATAATGAGAATGTAGAAATCGACTAAGACGTCATTAACCGGATATTATCCTCCAAACTTAATAATTTGTCTTATGTCCAGTAATTTCTATATTTTTGCTTGAAAATTTGCTTTATTTCCATCTCCTGGCTGTAGTACTAACTATGTGGTAACAATATGTGGTCATCCGCGCTACGCCATCTTGTATAATATGTAGACAAAAATATTTTAAATATCATCCTCGAACGAGATTCCGATTAAAAATTATTCTTACTAGCAATGAGTGTATATATAGTAGGTATAATTCTTATTATTAGGAACTAGTAAATATATATTACAATATTTTGTTTTTAATTATTATATATTTTAAGATCACTAGAGTAAATCATATTTGGAGTTATAAAAGCGAAATGACAAACCTGGAAGTTTTGACTAAAACCAGATACATCATTCTCAAGATTCTGCATGTCCCCTCCACCCACCCTCTTTATATCATCCTTGTTGAAATTGACGTTTTAGATTACTCACATGTCACGTTCACTGTATTGAAAGACGCTGAAGAATTTCCCCTTTTTTTGTGACAGTATTTCCTGCAAAATCATGTCTCAAATCATTTCTTTATGTCAATTCACCTTTAAAATATATTGGAAAGTAGTTTTTTGGGTGGGGCCATTTCCTAAACTATTTTTTAGGAGGGGATTGGTAGTGGAAATTGTTTTATGTACATTGTATTACATAATATTATATTGATACGTCAATGTTGATCAATACAAATATTTTAATTTTCAATTATTTATTTTAAATATAATAGTACATTACGCGTAGAGTGTAGAAAGCATTTTGCATGCGAGTGTGGAGTTTGCACCCGAGCGACAGCGAGGGTAGTAAAACCACACGAGCAATGCAAAATTCCGTTTTCGCACGAGTTTCGTACCGTACTTTATCTACGACTGTTAGATTTTAATAATAAATACAGAAAAAAATAATAAACCTCCTATATGTAAGCTCGTATTTCTCTTTTGATGAAGATGGCATCAATTCATTAGTTGTATTTTGTGCCGAATTAATGATTTCTGAAGGGGTATTATTCTCCTTATATTCGTCATAATCACTTAAATCCCTCATTGATTTTTTAAAAAAAAACTCGATACAAACAGTTACTTTTATGAAATAAAGATCAAATTAGTTATGTTAAATGTAAACAAACTCGCTAATCGTACGTAAAGTTTAAGAATTCTTCTTCTTTACCGCGCTAGAGTGGTAAAGAAAAGGAATTCTTCAATACTATGAGACACGCATGCGCAATTAATACAGGTGCGTAAAGAATCACTTTCTACGAATCTAAACAGAGATACAATGTTTACGTATCAATCGTAGATAAACATATTTACATGGTTTAATTATAGTCAAGCTACGATTACAAATCTTTTTTTCGTGGTAGGCTGTGAAATAGTAACTTAAGAGCCTAAAAAACAAAGCTAAAATCAATTTTTTTCATTACGTGGACTTAAAAAATCTTTTCATTACTCCTGGGAGTAAAGAATTTTTTTTTACGTCCTAGGACGAAAAAAAAAATGTTTTCTTTACTTCAAGCAGTTATCAAAACTTCCTTAGTAGCGCTGCAATCTTAGTCAAAAAGTCAAAAGGCTTGTTAGTACGATTGCATTCCGCTTGATCTCAATGCGTTTTATTTATCTTTTCTTATAGTGTAACCTCTTTTTAAGGTTTTTTTTTTTTTTAAATCTTAAGTTTGAACTTATATTTGTTATTATTACATTGATTATTATTTAAGGTTTTTTCATTGTCTGCTACCACGGAAAAAATAGCATATGCTACACGACTGTGAAGTGTTTTTTCTTTACCTTGGTAATATTTCCTGTCTCGCTTCGCTCGACAGTAAATTTAATTGTTGCGGTAAAGAAAAAACTCACTTCACAGCCTAGTAACATAATATACTATTATAAAACATTATTTGATCTCATCGTGAAACTAATAATTTCTAAGACTAAAGTGTGTTTAGAGTATTATAGAGGTTTCTTTAGAACTAAAGGCTCAGTAACAATAATCTTATTATGTTCGTTGTGATCATCCACCAAACTAATGATTACTCAGAAATGATAAGTTAAGTGTTATACCTCTTGCTTTTAATCCTGATTCCACTTATAGCCCAGTCAGTAGGGAGTTTTGAGCTGCAAAACTAAAATTGATATACGATTTCGATAAATGTGCTGCTTAGGTGTGAGTAGATTCTACAATCAAAAATGTTTGATACAAAAATGTGGGGAATTTTGTCTTCTTTAAGTTTGTGCACATGTTTTTCGTAGTTTACAGTTAAGGAGATGTAGTGAAATAACCCAATTTCTACACCTTTCATCCAAAATAGAGAACCGGCGCAACCTTCCTTTGGTTGAGTGCGTATGCCAACCAAATGTGGTATACATGCCAAACCAGCAACTCAAAAGTTAAAAAAGAGTTGCTGGTTTAGCATGACTCAATAAACTCACAATTATTATGATCGTTGAATGAATGTATATATTATAATATATACTCTGTAATTTCTGGGTAGTACGTGCAACCATAACCTATATAGCATATAAGTAGCATATTATTATTCTTTAATAGCTATTTCGTGACGGATCTAGTGGAAGGAAAATAAAATGACACTAATTTAGTTAATAGCGTGTCATATTGTATGACACTCCAGAAGCATCACAAGATGAATTATTATTTTTAAAATAGTAACTTTGTACCATTCGTAAATGTATACCATTATAATTTGTGTTCATACTAGTTAAGATAAATTAAGTTTCTTTTATTGATATAAAATAAAGTTTTATTCTACGATTTCGACAAAAACTCAAGTTTTATGCGATATTTTATAATAATAAAAATACATTTTAATAAAGATTTTAATATTTATGGACGATTCGAGGAAAGACACATTATAAAGCTGGACTACTATAAAAGTAATGTTGCGTGTCGTCTGCCCGTTTAACTCTTTATGATTTAATATTCATTAAAATATTGCATGGTTTCCCCCCCCCCCATCATTTTTACATATTATAATCTTAGTGGAGATTTACTTCTGTTTTAAGTGGTAAACATGCTCCAATACTGTCAGTTTCTCCTTAATGTTCTCTTGAGCACACGCACAATAGGTTATAATTCTTCTTTTTCATTACTCCTTATATTCTAACTTTACGTCCCACATATTAAAATAAATATTGGTTTAAATCAAATTATAATTACTATTTACAACGGGAGGCAGACAGAAAAATAGACTTCAGCACCGGGATTCGAACTACGGACCTCCTTTATTTAGTAAAGACGCTTTAGCTACCTAAGCTATACTGAAAAATAATTTCGATAACCTCTGTCAATAACGACACCTAGTCCCGAATTATACTACCAAAAACTTAAAAATTAAATAAATATTAGTTTGAATGAAATTTAGAATTATTTGGATGCTTCTAGTTAAAGAAAAAAAATTAACATAGAGATAATATATACAACTTGAATGAAATAGGTTAACTTTTTGTTTCCATAACCTATTTTCTTTGATAAGTCTTATTCTATTTCCTTGCCTTTTAACATAATCACTTCTTACTTTTTAAGTAAGAATAGGGTAAAGTGTACAATAATTGGCATAGCGACAGTAATTGGCCCTCATAGCTAGTTTTTCTCAATTATTAAGAATACGGTTATATTTAATAGTTTGAAAAAGCTTTATTAGTGAAGGGAGATCTTTTAGGAATCGATTTTAATACTTTTGTCGATTGTAGAACTTCAATTATGGGATGAAATCCCCCATTTTTGTCAGTCACTTCCAAGCACCTGACTGAAGATGGCCGTCTCTTATGAAAACAGTAAGGAAACCACTTACGAAAATTATCGTTTAAATGGATTAAATATACAGTAATAGTGATAATATAATCATTTTATAAAAGCTTAGGCTTTGTTGTTTATGTTTCTTTATTTTAAAAGTAAATAATTATGCTTTTAAACTATGTTTAATAGGGGTGCCAATTATTAGAATCAAAATTCATGTTTTTCTTTTGTCACCCCAGGGTGCCAATTACTATAACTTATATTTTTAACATAATTTTAATTTTTTAGTTTTAAACAATAAATTCTGTGTCCAGTAAAATAATGAAATGAAAATATTTGTTTCTCTCGTGTAAGAAACAATAATTGGCATGGGGTAATTGTAGTAATTGGCAATGCCAATAATTGTATTATTGTCATGACAATAATACAATAATTGGCAGTGGTTATTATTGACAAAACAAGATAGCACCACTTAAAATTAAATTTACAAAAGTCGAAGCCCTCCGATTCCATGGCCAAATATACTAATACTTATATTTTTCAGATTTTTTTCAAAATTGAGTTAGGGCCCAAAGTAACTCCTGATAACTCCACCTTAGTAAACGTTACTCCTAACTATCTTAATCCTGACTATTTTATTCCTAACCATCTGACCCGAACCATTTTACTTCTGACAATCTTACCACATACATACATACACCACATTCACAAATTCAAAAATTTAAGCTTCAGGACGTTAACAGTATTTCCGTAAATTTTACTCCTGAGGACCAAAACATGAACACTTCATCACTTGAGTCACTATTACCTGCGATAATAAACAGAGATAAAAAGACGATAAACGTTGCTAAATTGTCATTCGTAGAGACTTTTAGACCGTGGAAGTCTATGGTGGAAAAGAATGAGAATGAAAAAAAAGAAAGAAGAGGAGAAAAATCCAAGAAAGATGAACAGAGAATAGAAAAATTACATTTTGAAATCTTAAATTAAATTACATTAATCAATCAATTCGAAAAAAATTAATGATGATATAAATATAAGTAAATCTTTATGTTATCAGTGTGCTAAAAATTATAAAGATAAACCATCGGTATGTGATACCTGATGCCAAAAGATATTCCTTTATTCTTGCATTCAACATGAGGAAAATAAATATAGTGCAATGATCACTAAAGAATTACACTTTTGTCTTCTGTGTTCAGTGCATAAATGATCAAGTGTCAATAATGAAATTAAAGCCTCTATTATCTCAACTGGAATTTAGCTATAGCACTGTTTAACATAAATAGAGCTATTCTGCAGTCAAGCCAACTGGGACACGAAATTACTCAACAAATTTCATTACAGAACTACCACCAATGTTTCCTACTTAAATTAAGACTAATAACAATATATTTTACCGATTTTGACTATAATTGAACAAAATTGTGATATTAAGTACCTATAGTTTAGTTTATTATATACCTAATCAATACAAATTTTGAAAGTACAATTTCTCTACAGCTTTTGACTGATAAAGTCTATTATGGAATTAGCAAATTTGTGATATTAATTTTAACCTATGACGGAAGATGTACCTATGTTTTAAACACGGTTTCGATATAAGATAAAGCCAGATGGTAATTTGGCCAAATTCCCTCTAACTAGTCATGATATTATCTTTATACGAATATTTTTTAAAAATTATTTACGAGACCTTTCTGCATTATTTTTTGTTTTTCTGACAAATAATGTTTTTTTTAATTTATGTACGTATTATATTTTTTATATATATGTACGTAATATACGTAATTTGAGGTAATTAATGTTCATTTATTAAACAGAACTGATCATTTTGTTGGACTAAGATTTTATACTTGTTTAATTAGTAATTTGTTGATTTTAGGAAATTGTTCATATTGAAATGTTTTTATTTCATTTTTTTTATTTTTATGCGCTTCGCCCACTTCAAATGGGTGAACAATGCTATAAAATACAATAATTGTAATCCAAAAAATGCCAGTGACAATTACTATCTAAAATTATTTAACTACTTGTAGGTGCCAATTATTATAATAACTACTAGTGCCGATTATTGTAAAACTGGGTGCCAATAACTGTAAAATCTGTTTTATCAACAATTTTATTTAATTGCTACAAATTTTTTGGGGTAATTTCGCTGTTGAAGGTTCTAAATTAAAGCCAGAAGCTTATACACAATATCTTAATTTTCTCAAAGCCCTCGAAATAGAGAAAGTCTTTTAAAATATAAAATTTGTTCACTATATACATGTTAAGGGGCTTAAGGGTGCCAATTATTACCCACTTTACCCTATACGTGTTGTATTTAAATATTTTTTCTTTTAATTTCATTCAAAGCAAATACCTTCTTAAAATGTAGAAACGATGGAAGAAAAAGGTTAGGATTTTATAGGCTAAGCCAATTTATCTTTATGTTGCAGCTGTAGTTATCCTGCTTATTTTTTATTAAATTATTAAATATAATCAACTACCTCATAAGTATACATGATAATCATTTTATTCAAATGACTGAAAATCTTCGCTAAGTATATAAATAATTTTTATTAGAGAATCAGATTTTTATTAGGTTAGAATATATTTATTTGATAAACTACTTTATTTGACCTACTTAGTATTACTGACCTGATTTTCTTCGGGATAGTTTTATGAGATCGGATTTCAGCAACTTTTAAACGTTTGTGCGCATGTGCAATCATCGGGTTCCGAACTTAAACAGAAATAGTATATATTTTATTGGTCCAACATCTTGGATGGACTAGCTTACTCCACGGAACCGAAAGTGGAGTAAATTCTGATTAACTTCGCTCAGCTTTCGGTTGTCATACCTCATGGACACAACTCCACTCTGCTTCTGGTGGCCCGCTAGGCCTTAGAATCGTCCACGGTTCTTAGTATCTTTATTTATCATTATTTTTTCTTACGTATTTGTCTGGTTGGCTAACAGAATAGCATATTTTACTAAGATGTAAATCTTTAAGTCTAGGTTCCCAACCAGTGATTTTAAGACACTTATCATTAGGCTAAAAATTATAGCAAACTACTAACTTACTACAATAAAATGAAGAGAGTTAGGGAAACGATATATTTAAGGGTGGGGGACTATACATTTTTAAACTGTACAAAGCACATAAGCACACTTCTGTCAAATGAAAAATAAAATAGAGAAGAAGTTTTAATATGGTAGCTCTGTTGTGCGGCTCGGGACACACTTGCTAAATCTGACTTTCGTTTTTAAAATCAGGGTTAAAGCAGGCTTAAACAATTATTGTGTTTCCACACATACTATAATAATATGTTCATTCAATGTTAGCTAAACATATTTATATTATTGAATGACTTGCTGTTGCGGGGATTAGGTTTTCGCAATACTCTTTCTCATTGTGAAACGTAAGTTTTCGACCTATATTTCGTTCTTTATGCCAACCCAAATAGCGAATTTTTAAAGCAAAAATGTTTACTACTTTTGTTTAATAACTGTAGAGCTTTCATTTGAATAAACTTATAATAGTGTTGACTAATGAAGTAAACGAAACGGGTATGTATTTAACTATATTCGTAGTTTGGCAGTAAAATACCCGTTTATTCTTAGATTTTTGAATTATTGGTTTGGTTTATACCCTTTTTAGGGATTTTGGCTGATGTTCACAATTCCTTCTCCATATTGACAACTTTAATTATGCCTTTTAGAAAAGAATTTTGCTAAATTTCGTTGTATCAAAAGAATCCTTTAACTAGTTTCTCTCAAGCTAATTAAAATACTAACTCAATTCTTCTCCGAAGTTTACTTTGAGCCAAGAGGAAATTGGTTTTGATTTGGAAAAGGTATGTTTTTTTCAAAATCCAGGACAGAACACAGTCTGCATCTATCTCAATAAGTACATATGTTAGTGAAGCAAAAAGGATTAGAGTTTGGAGCTTTGAGAGAGAGAGAGAGGTATAAATTCAAGAGAACCTTGTAAAAAGCCAATATTTTCATGTTGACTGTTAAAGTACAAACAAACGGGAGCGAAGACCTAATTGAAATGAATTATTCTTTTTGAACTCCAAATGAACAATACATTTAGACAATTTTTTAGAAGATTAAAAAAAAACGTACTAACCCTATCTTGTAAACACAACTTAATCTGAATGTATAGGATTTCTTCATAAAAATTGGCATTGTACAGAAATCAGCCATAACTAAATTAAAATTCATTTATAATTTTCCCTTAATTGTACAAAATTGTTTAATTTTTACAATTATTATACATAAATTAAAAGTTAGACGGGGTGCTGTATTATATCCTTAAATCGAATAGGAACACATTGCTTTAGGCCTGAAATGAAAACAATCAAAATTTTAAATGTCAAATTGTGCGATACCGTGTAACTATAATTCTGCTTTAAAACATTATTGTGGCACTAAAGAGGTTTTATGACTGATTGTCAGAGTATGAGCGTCTCTAGTCTCTAAAAAATCTCTTCACAAGAATTAATTAGCTAAGAAGAAGTAATTAGCTATGATTTAATCTCTAGTGTAAAGTAAGTAGTTCTTGGGGTTAAAGGTAGTTATATTATATATTAAATATTCTACTCTTAATTAAAATTTAATAGGAGTTATTTCTGCAATTTTAGTTCACTTCCAAGTTCACTTCTTTAGTTGCTACCAATCGTGATGATGGAGCCATTTCATTTTTTCAAAGTCTGTTTCCTCTAAGCATGATTGTAAACACTCTGAAAACTGACATTTACAGCTTGGAGACTTTGAAGTGTTGGAACACTGAGTAATAAGGAGAATCGTTAGAGCGGGGAGAGAGCATGATTCCTGGAGAATACGCATACGCAGTAATAGAGAGCTCGACAAGGCACTTAAAGGAAAATATCTAGTACGCTTTATAAAATCATTAAGATTAAGATGGTAAGGACCATCTTAACCATTATAAGGGCTCAACCATTCGTAACTAAACAAAGAGGAAGGCTAAGAAAACGTAGGATGCAGGATGTCGAAAAAAAATTCTAAAAAAACCTTAAGGGTGAGGGCACTGAGAGTGCACTCTTAAGAGTGTAGGTACACTCTTAAGTATCTGTATCTGTATCAGTATTATCTGTTACCACTCGCTGTATCACTGTACTGCTACCGAGATGCGACCTTGATACTGATCACGTGTATATCACTGAGTATAAATGTCTCCAGTCTTAGGATCTATAAAGTGTAATTAAATTTTTCATACATGGACAAATAAAATCCTTAGTACAAAATCTCTAGTTAATGCTTTCACTTTTTTGAAAATTGATGATCACTCAATCGTTAACAATTTCTTAAGTCATTAGGTCCATTCATTTTTAATCCCTGTACTAATTTAAAATCACTTTACTTCCTTCTATCACTTAGGTATTGCTTTCCCATCAATTTATTTATTTATTTTTTATTTTTCTAATGCTCAAGATAACGGAATAGCTGTAGCTTCTAATGCGGGTTGGGGAGAGGTTATGACGGTATCTTGTTCAAAACAAGAATTGAAGTTTGATCACCGTCTCTCAGTGGCGTAGCTATCGGGCCGCAGCGCCCGCAGCGGCGGGCGGGCGCAGGCTTGAGGGGGGCGCAAAATTGGAGAAGAAAAAATAGGTAGAAATTTAAAAGAGAGAAAAAAAATAAATAAATAAATAAAATAAAATATAAATATTAAAAATAAGGGTTTTCCGTGGTAGGCTGTGAAATAGTAACTTTAGAGCCTAGAAAACAAAGCTAAAATCAATTTTTTCGTTACGTGGACTTAAAAAACCTTTTCATTACTCCTGG